>WAAG01066018.1:15189-31416 GCA_013390105.1 Tichodroma muraria | reverse complement strand
AATTCTAAATCTCTCACCCTGTGGTGTAACACACTTCTATTCAAATACACACAATCCCGGTGCTATCACTCAGTTTTGGAAGCCTTTTCCATGGCCTCAGGTCAAATGCAGTGTATTTTTGAGGATCAGTCCCTGTCAGCACAGAAAGCCTGAAATCCTCGGTGTCCAGGGTTCTGACATACATTTTCTCTTCTACCAGCTCAAATTTAAGTTTCAAGATGCGACAAATTAAAAAGGCACACAACATGTATTTTTAATAAAGTATTTTTCACCAAGAAAAGAAGTCTTCAATCACTGAAATNTCAGATACACTGAAAGTGGACAAGGCACAGTACCATGATGACTGTGATGACAATCAAGACATACATGCCTATTTTCAAAAGTCCTCTCCACAACAGAGCAAGGTCCAACCAACCAAACAGATCATCCAACCATGATCCTCCTTCAACTTTGAGTTTGGTGATTTGAGTTTGAGTTTGGTGGATGATTTAACAACATAATTGTTGAATGCTCTTGTGTATTGATACCAAATGGTCAGAAAGGTTCATGCAGCGCATTCCATCAAAACTTATGCATCTATGTCCATGCACTAATAAAAGGAAATCAATTGCTGCTCTGTTCTGCAGAGTTGCATATCTCACACTTTGAACATCTGTTAACAAATTATTCAATGTGAGAGAAATAGCATGAGAGTTTTTACTTAGCCAACAGCCTATTGATCGAACTGTTTCAAGGCTTCTGCTGCAGCTTGAGGCAGGAGGAGAGCTGCAGTAAACCTCCTTCCAAAATTCCAGTCTTTAAAGTTATCATTACGGTCAGGTGTATGTTGATTGACAAACCTCTTTTCTCTATACTTATGTTCTTTTATCATTTTTTGTGTTAGGTGTCAGCAAAGTAAGTCTCCCAATGCTACACCTTTGAGGTTTGATGGAATGGCAGGCCGAACTCTGTCTCCACGAAAGACAAAGATTCCTTATGGCAGTTGCAAGGGACATGGCTGGGTGCTTTGTGTAAGACTGAGATGAAATTGCACCAAGATGTCGCATTTTTGTACAGGGCATGATTTGGAGTGACATCTGTGGTTTTGTTTTTATTTTGTTTTGACTCAAGAAAATCAAATATTATGCAAAAATCCGTTTTCACTGAGCCAAAGATTTCCAATTCTTGAGGTTCATAGCATGTCTCAGGGAGAAATTTGGTGCAGACACCCCATTCCTCAGTGGGATTCATAACAAATCGTGAAAGATCTGGAGAGACATTTTTTGGTATTCGCCAATTGTCTAATGGTAAACCAACCAAGCAGGTTGAGAATGGCTTTTCTGGACTTGAATAAGTCAAACAAGTGGTATCCAGGCCTGAGGCATTGGCCAAGGTCACTCAAACTTTGATTTTTGGTCAACTCACGGGCAAGATCGTGTTACTTAAGGCAAACAATGAAGTAATAAGGCACAAATATAATATCTGATTTAGTTTCATATTTCTCTTTGGTTTCTTTTCTGATTCAAAGCACCTTTTTGCACACTCCTTTTTTATTTTTTCCCACTCTCGTTTTGGGACAGGCCAAATGTAAGGCAGTAATTTATTTCTTTTGCATTCAGTTCTGCAGATTTAGACCTCTGGATTCTCTTCAATCACTGTGGAGATGAGGACTATTTCCTTCCTCATGACCTGATATAATTAAAATTTCAATGGCCTTACAGCTCATATGTAATTCTGAATCATAACACAATCCACCCCATGCGCTTGCCAACAAGGTTCTATGGTACCAACTATTCCCACACTATTGAAGTGGCACAAAACCCAAGGTTTACGGCTTCTGCATGTGGGACAAAAGATGTCTGTCTCTGTGTCCAGGGTTCCGACATATAGCCACTCTCTGTTTATATATCCATCATACTGGGGTGATTCAAGCTGGCCTTCAGTTAGGAAGCAGGCTCTGATACTGCTGGGAATGTGGCACAAGGAGATCCAGTAACTGAAGAGAGGAACCAAAATTTCCATACATAAGTATGGAACTGTGGGGTTTTAGGAGACCTGCTCTTCATAAATAATGTTTTGTACTGAATATTCATGTACCTTGGATCAAATTTTCAAAGGAGCTTATCTGATTTCTGCATGTGTCAGAGACCGGTTTTTTACCCATTAAAATGGGCTGTATAGGATTGATTTTCTTTTGCTGAATCTTGGTTTTGTTTCTGTGTCAGTCTGAAAGAAAATTTAGATCTATTTTTTTTCCTGTCAATTTCTAAGATTATCTGAAATAAAAACAGGTTTTCTGGCTCTTCTATAAGTAAAAAAGAGTCCCATGGTTCATCTGCTGGCTGGGAACTGTGGCTTTGGAGCACCTAAGAGTAGCAGGATCACAGATATAAGGGGTGATGATTAACAAAGGTGTGACAAGGCTGCAGTGAAAAGCCCTTACTCTTTTGTTCTCTTCTCTAGGAAGCTGCTGGAAGAATGCTGTGACCCCGGGCAGCTCTTTGCTATGACAAAGATGAATTCCCCCATGGGAAAGAACCTCTGGTTTGACGGGGAATTTTTATATTCTGTCACAATTGACAGTGCAACTTACTCTCTCTTCCCACAGGTTAGTAACCATAGTTTATTTTAATTTTAACTTCTAAAATACTAAATGGTAACATGATACAAATGAGTATAAATAGACTGAAGGGTCATCAAGGAATTGTATCTTCATTTCTCAATACCAAACAGCATCTGCCTTTTTACTTCCAAATTCTGAAAATTTTGGTTGTATGAATGTTAATACTTCCCTGTCTGCTTTTTGGGATGTACACAGGGGATGAAATTGGGTCACCTGTCTTGATTTTTAGAATGTTTGTTTCTCGCTGTTTTAAGAGGGTGATTTCTACATTTCAATCAGGGGTCACAGTCACTGTGAGCCTGATCCCTCACCTACAATTGCTTCACTTCAGATCTGTGTAGCCAAGATGGGACAGTGCTTTGTGTGAAGGTGTCCCAAGTTACTTCGGAGTTAATGAAGTTCGTTGATGCAAACAACGTAAGCCCGATAAGAGAAGTCAGCAGCTTGACTTTGTTGATTCTTCCTGTGTTTTTGAATGTTGGAAGTGGTTGGTTATTAATATCTATCAAAGGTGCTTGGGGTTAAGTGCAGGGATTTTGAGAGCTGGCAGTTTGTAATACTGATCAAGGCTGCTTCTTGTATTTTCAATTAATACAGGGACTGATACTAAATAGTGAGTTTGTTATATTGAATTTTGTATGTTGAATAGAAATATTTTATGTGGTTACACACTTAAAGAAAGCCAAACTTCTGGCTTTGTTAATTGATTTACCTGCTACTTTAATCTGTCAAATTCAAGGTAGGGATTTATTCAGCCTCTCAGTGTTGAGTCATTCACACAGGGCTTCTCATTTGTTTCAGTTAAATGTGCAGCAGAGTTCTTGTTAACTTCATCCTGCAAATAAGACATCAAAGAAGTTTTAGGGTGGTTTTTTAAACTAATTTTTAGGTCTTGAAAGCAGAATTATTACTTTGAATGAGTGTCTTTTAATGGAGAAGGAGTGGGGGGAAGCTGCAGTGTGGGGCAGAGGCAATGGGAGCAGCCCCTGTCTGTGCTGACATGATCCAGAGGAGCTCTGTTAGAGCTGTGTCTTGTTCAGGATGCCAGGTCCTCTGTCTTGCCACTTGTCCCTCTTGCCATGAACTGGATGATGCGCCTCTGCCTCCCTCAGCCTGCTTCTAGCTTCTGTGTCCCAGCAAGCTCAGCAAACAAGTAGATGCTGAAACCTGCCTGGCAAGTGGATTTTTCCTGAAGTACAGCTGGAAAGGGGTTTCCCAGCTGGACTACCCTTCTGGAGACTGATAGAAAGTTTATGATGTGTTGCAGAGCAGTGGCTATAAATTTTGTTTATGATGATTAATGTGATTTTGTTGCCACTTGGTTGCACTGTTTATTGGAGAAAACCAGATTCCTTGGCAGAGCTGTGAACTTTGTACCACAAAGATACTGTCAACAGGTGCTCAAAGCATGTGTGTCCTTTCCAAGGTTTCAGGAAAGCCCCACTTGGGCTGGCAGAGAGAGGTCACTGTTTTGTGATGGATTTGGGATTTCAGATTTGGGTGGGTTATTTTGGATTAAAACCTAGCACTCTGCTTGGCCACAGTGGTGTCCTACCTCCTTTCACAGCAAAGAGCATCTTGCTGGACGGGCTCCTTTGTAGAGGTTAGAGAGAAATCATAGTCTTTGCAACTCCACTGCTTCCCAGGATCTTAAGACCTGTCCTTAAATTTTTTCAGTTGGCCAAATCAAGAGTAAAGATCTGTGAAGTCCTGAAGAAAGATACTCCTGGGGACAATATGAGCTAAGCAGCTGGGACTTCATTGTCCTTAGGCTTGTCAACCAGGCTGCAAAGGGAGTGGGTAGATATTACTGTAGGTTTGGTGGTGGAAAAGAGGAATTTTCATTATGTTCCAGCCCGAGAATGTTCTAACCTGGGAATGCTGTCCCTTCAATGAGGAGATGGGCAGTTTGTTTCTGACAAGCGCTACTCACTACTGCTCCTTCTTTCCTTGCAAGTATCACTGCCTTGAATTTGATGTGTTATTCCTATGCATTTTGCCCAGAGGAATTTTGTAGGCCTTTATCAGACAAAATCCTGATAGACTTAAAAGCTAAGGAGGATTTATTTGCAGTAAATTTTTAAATGTATTTTTCTACTTCTCTCTTTGTTTCAAGAGAAGTACTTGTCTAAATTTTTCAGGCTCCTGCTTTGAAGAATTGTGTCTATTATTAGCTTGCTTGCAAGCAATTTTCCTGAAGATGAATATTCCTTTCAAAAGTATCCAGAAGCTTAAAACAATTCACAAAATATGGTTAATACTCTGAAATACCATGGGGATGTAACAGGAGTGTAAAGGGCCACAGCTCTGTTGATGTAATAAAAAAAAAATTTCCTCTGGAATAAATAAAAATGGCTCCATCCACATTGCTGGGCTTGAGCAATTTGGTAATTGCAGATTTCTCAGTCCTGAACCAGTTACTAACTTATAGGATAATGCAAAACTAAATAGGGAACTTGCTGTATTTCATGTTATATAAAAATAAATACGTCCAAAATTAACAGGTAAAATGTCTCTTATTTCTGAATGTAAGCAATACAAAATAGAATAGTTTTTCTTCTGATCAGTCTGTAGATAAAATTCTTACAACTGGGTCAACATTTTCTGACAGAGTGTTTTTCCACTAAAAATGCTATTTCATGAAAATATAAATTTAGTATCAGTTCATTAGTTTTTCAATTCTTCTTTGAAGTGAAAAGGTTAAAAGGTTTTGGTGGTGTTATGACATTTCATTTTAACTTTTTTTTTAATGTAATACTTCAGATGTTGGGATTTCTTTTTATCAGCTTTGTTGCTGCCTTTTTCTTCTTCAGACTTTGAGTGATTATATTAATCCTTTTGTTTCTTCAAGTTTTTGACCCACCAAGGGAGAAATGTGCAAAAGATAAAAGCTTTTATGTGGAAATAGTCATTCAGTGCTTCATTCAGTTTATGAGGACAAAATTTGATGTTGTAGAGTTTTTCATGAATCAGTAATTCCAGATGCTGGAAGTAGCTCCTCTTAGTCTATCCCCTCTGTGTCATTTTACCCCTTGATTTTGAGAATTGAAATTTTTGGAAGCACAAATGAGATACTGCACTGACTGCATCATCTTTCCCCTCCTGCGGAGACACTGGTCAATACTCAGTGGTCAGGAGAAGTTAGATTGGCCACGAAAGGTCATGGGCAACTTGTTAATGTATCTTGTCGCCATAGTGGACCTTTACTAAACAGAACACAGCGCTGTGTGTTGGCGAGTGTCCAGGACTGCTGTGCCTGGTGGGACAGACACACTTCCCACAGGCTGGAAGTTCAGCCATCAGCTCTGGTCCTGCAGTGTTGCACTGAGGCACAACGTAAGGCATGACTGACATTTCCCACCCTGCACCATCTGACTGGGATGGGAGAAACCAGGCTTCCATATATTCCTGCAGTCATTTTTAGCTGCTCTGAGTAAGCAGGATGTAACCACATGAGTAGCTAGGATGTAAATCAAAACCACGTGAGAGAAACTAATACTCATCTGCTTTAGACTTAGAGAATGCATCAAGCCCCAGTTTCAAATTTTTTTTGAAATAATTTTTCACTCCTTGCTATCTTTTTCGTCTTTAGAATTTCAAAAACAAATTTCAGACTATCTTTAGCATTAGAGAGGAAAAAAATGCTCATCCCAATAATTAGTTTTTTGTGCAAATATCTGATTTTTGGTGCCTGTTGGCAAAAGCCTAAAGCAAGGAAGAACTGAGGTGAATTTCTGAGGTCACCTTTCTCCATCCCCCAAGAGGTTAAAAACCCCAGTTAAATCAAATGTAACTTTTCACTCTGCCATGTATTGTTGTCGTGGTTTCATTGTGAACCAGACAGGAAAAAAAACTATCAATTTGGGTTGCCAAAAGAAAAGGAATTTTGTAATCAAGAGCAAAGCAGGTTTAAACTTGAAAAGAACAGACTTTTATTAACTAATACAAAAAGGAAAGAAGGAGAAGAAAAAAAACAACTAACAAACTCTTAGAATTAGAATGAAACCTTTCAAACATTCTTCCTCTATTACCAAAATTTCTCTCACTCTCATTAACAACATACAGAAATTACATTTAGAAACTTTCAGTCAGTTTTTCAATTCTAGAATAGTCTTTCTTCAATTCTTCTAGAGATTGGAGCATCTTTTACTCGCTATGGAACTAAAAACTGAAACAAAACAAGACAAAACAAACTTTTCATGATAACAGCCGCCCGGAAAACATTTATATCATGAAAATTCCTCCCATATTTACAGCTCTTTAATAGCTGTACTTCTGGGCCATAATCGATCCATGGGGTTTATTTTTTTAAAGACAAAACTGTTCAACAGCAAAAGTTCTCTTCTTCATCTTCTTCTCTAGGACAAAATTTCATTGCTCTGTCTAAATCTCCCAACAGTCACAATCATCTCAATACTGGCCCCGTCAATATAGTGTTCTTTTGCTCAGATTTACAATTTGAACCGTTCATCTCCCCATATTCTTTTATGGTTTAAAGGAAAATTGTCTCATTATATTACAGTCCATCACCATAGCTTATAAAAGATTTTAATGTAAAAATAAAACAACTCCTTATCTCTCCTCCACTTAAAATATCACCTTCAATTTCTGACTGTAGAATATCCTTACGCAGTTTCTCTATGTGTCTTCATTCTGTCCTTTCTTTCACTCCGGAGAGGATAGAAGCTTTCTGGTTTCATCTGAATACTTAAGAAGTTCACAAAAAGCAGCAGCCATGCCAAAGCAGTCACATTTACTAAAACAAGCCGTGCTGGGGCTGCAGAGCCATTCCTGGCTATAGTTCTGGCTGGATTCTTATGGTTAGAGAGAAAGAAAGTTAGTGGGTTCTTCTTTCCACCCCTCGGTCTCATTAGGGTTAAATTAGTCCAGAGTGAACTCCACTCAGAAAAGCCATCCCCGCCCGATCTGCGTGATCTTTCCTGGCTCCAAGACAGCCCTGAGGAAAATTCTCTCACCGACCATGCTCAGGAGAAGAAAACTTGAATTCCATCAGCCAGATATCAGCAACGTATCTCAGAGTTTGGCTCTGCGGTCTTTTTTTTCCTTTTTCCCGGTCAGCCTGACTTGCTTCCCCCTCCCCCCCCAGGCCCGACGGCCACGTGGGGAGAGGGGGAGCAGAGAATGT
This sequence comes from Tichodroma muraria, assembly GCA_013390105.1. Lineage (NCBI taxonomy): Eukaryota > Metazoa > Chordata > Aves > Passeriformes > Sittidae > Tichodroma > Tichodroma muraria. The sequence continues at coordinate 23,668 of WAAG01066018.1, read as the reverse complement.
TCGGCAGGAGCTGTTACCTGAGCCTCTGCCGGAAACCAAGAGAGAGCGGATTCCCGGGTTTGCATTTAAAAAAGGTGTATCGTAAAAGGCGTACCCACGCTTTCATTGGTTTTATCAAATGTCAGTAATACACATTGGCCAATCACGGCCAAACTACTACAATTGTTTTGGAGGGTAGAGGAGTGAATACATTTCAAAAGACATTTCAAATGCTAAACTTTAACTTTTTAATCTGGCAAAATAAAATAATTAATTGAAAAAAATTTTCTGGTTTCATTGTATTTCACTTGAAGCAGTTTGACACTTTGGGTACCAGTAAATGATTTTGAATTACTAAAATACAATTCCTCAGCTGCTCAAATCCCTTGTAAAGGTTCACTTGCAGAAGTTGTCACTTAGAAGAGTGGCTATTTACACTGAGCTTCTCATGAATAGTCATCACAAATGGTGTTGAAGAAATCCAAAGGAAATAAGTGCTGGCCCCCCCCCAAAAAAAAGATTGGGGAATGTGGCATCTGTTTCTGGGTACTTTATGATCAGGAAAAATATGATATTTTCCAAATCACACATATAATATAAATATTTGTTTAAAGTTTAAAATCCCATCATTAATATAAAGTCAGGGAAAAAGTTGCTCTAACTGTAAATGTAAAATGTAAACATTTTCTGACATTTTCTGGATTTTCTGAATGGTGTATTGGGTAACAGTTAATTATTTGATGATTATGCTGTGTGATTTGTGCTTTTCGTTCAGGGTACCTGTTAAATTTTGGTAGCTTATTTGGTTTTTCTTGGTTGTTCACATCTTTCATTTAGCCAAAGATTTTGTGTCGTCCTAGTGGTGCTGTTTCAAAGCAAATTCCCTGCTCTTACGGTTATAGCCTACAGCAAGTAGAATAATTTGTACTTATTTCAGGAAAAAAAAATCATGTTTGGGAAGGGAGTTTGGTGTAGAGTCTGCAGGCTTTTTCCCTTATTGCATGCTGAGAATAACAGGAAGAACATCCCGAGGAAGAAAATGGGACTTGGGTTCTAGCGAAAGGTGAGGTGTAGGAGCAGTGGGTTCCAGGAAACATTAGATGCGAGCCAGCTACTGGGCAGATCCAGCATGGAATGTGAAGGTGGAGCTGCGTGAAGAAAGTCAACCCCTTTAAGAGGACAATGTTACCTTCCGTAGGGCAAATGCTCTGCTGTGTTGGACTGATTTTAGAACCAGGTGATCCAAAAATTGTATGTAAAATGGGATACCGCCTGAAGCAATGTGGGCTACAGTCTGATGGATGGGCTGCAGTGTAGCCAGGAGGCAGGAATTACTGCCCTTGCTGTTGATTTTGGATGTGCTCTGATAATTTTTTGCTAGCAGTGTACTCTGTTTTCAGTAATGTTCTGTAATTAATAACTGCTTAGAGAAATACAGTGGAATATTGTCTGTCATTTGTGATATTTTTTCTTGATGTCTTGGATATGGACGTAAATTTTAGGTCTACAGACATTCTATTATTAAGCAGCTTTTATTTTTATTTCCATTAATTCTGCTGTCTAAATAGTACCTCCTTGTCTGCCTTTGAGTTGTATGTAGTTAGGATTTGGGGAAATTTCTTGGTGCTTTCCCTTTTGGTCCTTTTTTTCCTTCCTTGATTTTTTTTCCTGTTCTCTATGCCTACTTTAATATGCAAACTCTGTTCTGGATTGGGGCTACATATATTGACTCAAAATGAAAATGTGACAAACATTAGTTATTGGAAATGTGGAAAATATTGTATACTAAAAGATGAAGAGATATTTAAATATTGTGAAATGAAAGTTGTGGAAAGCAGCTAATATATTTTTTATTATTCAAGCAATTGTATTATACAGTACTTTTCATAAACTGGGAGATGAAATACTGTCTGTCGAGACCTGACAAATTGTGCTCTTTTGGAGCATGAGTCTTTCCTTTGATGCCTTGAGGGACTACCTAGAACAGAGGCTAGGCAGTGTCAACAAAATAAAGTAGGTATTTATTGAAAGGCCTTCAAAGGATACACCTTGGGCAGTACAAGAGCCTGGCTGAGGCTCCACCCAAGATGCAGCAGGGTTCATAAGTTTTCACTCTTTTATAAGTTTTGGTCTATTTTCATATTGGGGTTAATTGGCCAATTACAGCTTCAGGTTATGAAGTCCCATCCTCCCAGAATGCTCTCCTCAATTCTCTGTTGTTTGTACTTTTTGGGCCCAAAGCTGTAACAGCATCCTTGGTTCTCAGGCTTGGAAAAGGATTATTTTGTCTGACTGAGCTGTGAGGAGAACTTGCTAACACTTTATATGAAGTTCAGAGTTATGTACTAATGCAGTACAGGATTTGGAAAATATGAAAACTAAAACTTAAGACATCATCTTCAGTCCTGAATAATCTCTAACCATTGGCATCAGGGTGATCAAAACAAAAATGTGGCTTAATACTTAGTTAAGAGAAACCCCTACCTCACTATGATTCTATCCTGACTAATTAAGAGGTGTGTAATTGGACCAGTTTATGTGGCATGTTAGGAAAGGTATAATAGAGCATCCTCTACTCTGGCTGATCAGTTAGCAAGAGCCACAATACCTTTGAAACTGCTCCATAGAGACAAGATGCAAACATACCTGACAGTGAAAATCAAATTCACGCTAAAAAACTTGAGCTGGAATGTGTTTAGTTTGAAGTAATTAAACGAAGGATGGGCAACGTGCCCTTGTTGAAGTAAGTTGACTCAGACCAAGGAGTTGTTTTCTGTCCCCTCTTGATGTGGGCTTTGGTCAACCTGGCCTTGCTGAATGTCTCCAGCCAGCAGCTTAGCCAGGCTGTCTTGAGTGAGCCTGACTTTTGTGGATTTATCTGCAATAATGCACATGCCAAACGGGCTTTGTCTCAGTCGATACAAACCATAAATAGATGCTGACCTTTCCAAATGTAACAGAGAGGAAGGGAAGGATTGGATCTGGCTGCAGAGTGTCAGTTTGGCCCGCAGGCAGAGAGAAGATCGGCTGCCCTTGACTCAGCCTTTGTGTTTCAAATCCAAAGTGATTGAGCATCCATCACTATCTTTCCTAGTTAATACAAGAGCTCATGTTCCTATTTATTGGCTGAACAACTGAAATGTTCTCCCTGAAGTATCATTTTTACAGCCCCTACAGGTCACAATTACAAATGTTATCCTGTGGGATTGCAAAGTACAGACTACAAAGGCTGAACTCAGAGAGTAGGTGGGGAGCGAAAGCAAAGAGGGACAGAGAGGTCCTGGGAATTTTATGGCCTTTTTTGTCAATGTTCACCTGTTTTATGTTGACATAAACTTGCTGCTTTGGAAGCAGGAACTGTTGCAAGCAAAAGAATAATTAAAGGAAGTGGGCACAGGTGAGAAGCTACAGGGATGCCAGACTTGTGATGGCGATAAGTGACTTCAGGGCATGTGAGCTGCCTGGCTGGGGGTGTGAAAATAGAAATAAGGGTGGGTTTTAGTCTTCATTTGCCCAAAAGCAACACAGTTAGGTTTGTTTTGTTTATTTTTATTGTAATTTTATATAACTGATAAGATACTAAAAGGAGATTGTTCCTCCATGCAGAGGTTTTTCTAGCAGTGAACTTGTTTATATACCAAGACTTCCACCTACAGGTGCAGTGAAACATTTGCTTCTTGAGAAAGCTTTATCCTTTATATGCTGTCCACCTGTTGGCCTTTCATTTTATTTATGAATTTTGTTATTAAAATTCATCTTGTTCAGTTTAAAGATGTTTTACTGTATATGTCACTATATATTTGAATAATTCAATGAACAGCACATTACATTAATCTTCTCTCTGCAGTAGTTGGCTTTTTTGGTAAGATACTTCTTAAAATAGGCTTAATACCCATACTGGCTTATTTGATGCTTAGGATTGGGTCCATTTCATACCTGGCTCTTACCACCTGGCAGAAGAATGAGTAGGAATTTATGGAATGCTACATACTTCTATTTTTTTGCATTGTTACTTGGTTTCTTGATTTGGCTCATGTAAATTTTACGGGAATATAGCAGGATACCAGATTATGTTCAGAAGATATTTATTGTGTAGCACAGATGCAGGCTGCCCCTCTCCTCCCACATATTCCTAAACACAGATGAAAATGCGGCTTAGTAGATTTTGCAGGCTTGGACAAAGTCAGGGAAGGTTATGCCACTGCTAAAGCTATTAAGAAGGGGTAGCAAAGTTACAAATCTTGTAGGAAGATTATATAGTGACTTTCAAGACTCCTTTTATGTCTTCTTGCTTAGGGGGGAGTGTAAGCCCAGCTTACACTGGGCTTTACATTACTTACATTACTTACATGTAATGAGACTCTGTTGCATTACAGTTCAGAAATTGACTTAATGTAGCCAGGCATTACTGATTGAGAGTCTTTGTAACCTGATATGGCATGGAAGGAGAGGGCTNTATGCAGCAGGCACGAGCTTTAAGGGACATTTTGGACACAGGGAAAATAACGCAGTAGTGGTTTTCTTCCATCAGGATGCAATGGATAAATCCTGGATGTGCAGGTTGCTCAGACCAAGAATCCAGGCTGCTTTCTCCTTCTTGATCTACAAAGCTTATACTCTTTCAGAGTCTTTAAGAAGAAATTTGGTAATTAAATCTGTGCTGCAGATTGTCTACTGGCCAGTAACTACCAACCTGAGGTGACTTTGGAAAGTGATGGCCAAAGTCTGTCGCTGCAGGCAAAGGCAAGGAGACTGAAAGTACTGGTGTGAACTGAGCCAACATATGACATTTAATGGTCTAGTGAATTTGGATTTGTGTAATATAACTGTGAATCCCAAGTGCAGAAAGAAATAATTCCTTTCAGTGCAGAAATGGTATCTTTTTTTTTTTTTTTATTATTATTTCTTCCAGTTCCATAATTTCTTTTTCAAAGACTGGCCTAGAGATTTCTGCCAACCATTGGCATTTGGGGTTGGGGGCAGTTGGCAGTGCCAGTCTGGATAAGTTATGGAGAAGATCAATTTTCATAAAAACATACCTAGTTTTGCAGATAATTTGAAGGAGGAATACTTGAGTCCAAGACCATGGCTTAAGTTCACTTTAGTCCATTCCATCAGTCCCAGGGAGACTGCTGGAGGCATTCTCAGGATATTTTCCTGAAGGGTACATTATCGCCTGCACAATTCTGCACACTTTCCTAGGTGAATCCTTGATCTATAAGTTGAAAATTAGTTATAAAATCCTATGAGGGGGGTTAGGGCAGAGGTTTGAGATTCTGCATGCCAATTTGGTGGCTGCAGTAAAGCTGTGTTAAAATTGCCTTATGGAAGCAGTCTCCAACAGCTGTATTTTCCTCAGTGTAAAACATACTGGACTAATGGTCTCTAGTTTCAGAAGGTTTGGATGAAAGACACTGGATCCAGATGATCATTTTTTCTGGAGGAAATGACCCAATTAGCTCTGAGACCTGAAATGGTTTTTTGGAGCTCCCAAATGCAGATGTATTTCAGTGCCTTCATTTTCTGGCATGGCAGGAGGTTCATTTTAGGACAAGATCAAGATTCACAGAACAGTTTAAGCACAGGTATGCTGCTGTAATAGAAGGGTGCTGCTGCCTTGTGCTCATGGGGACATTTAGTGAGCCAGTCAGATAGGGATAAATGTACTATGGAAGGCTGATAGACCGATTTTTCATGTATATAACACCTCCTTACTCATGGTTTTATGGGATGTGACCAAAGTGTTTGCAGCCTGTTCAGTCCCACGGTAATGGGAGATTCCTGAATGGCCAAAGGGAGCCTGACCTTCATCACCAGTGTGATGAAGGTGATGCCATTTCCTCTTGTCCTGTCACTTGTTGCCTCCTGGGAGAAGAGCCCACCCTTACCTGGCTACAGCCTCCTGTCAGGTATTTTTGTTAGCTCCATCCTCTTACCTGCTGGACTTGCACAATAAGCACCAGCTACAAGAATAAAAGGGCTTCTGTTGTAGCAAAGCCAAATCAGTGTCCTTTTTCCCACTGTTCCCTTTGCACTCATAAGGGTGCATGAAGAAATGCATTCAACTGCACCACATAATCCAGAGGTACAGCACGATTTATGATTAAGTTGTAAAAAGTCAGGCTTGCACCTTCACAGGGGGATTCATGAGTGTGTTGGCTTTGCACAGCCTGATTTTTGGTAGCAGGGGGGTCACAGAGGTGACTCCTGTGAGAAGCTGCTGGGAGCTTCCCACACGTCCAGCAGAGCCAATCCCTGATGACAGGGACGAAGATGGACACGCTGCTGACCAAGTCTGGGCCAGTTAGAGAGGTTGGTAACACCTCTGTGATAACAGATTTAAGAAGAAAATCAAAACAAAGGGGGCACAGTTTCTTCTAGCCAGAGAAGAGGAGGAGGTGACAACATGTGAGGGAAACAACACGAGGACACCAAGGTCAGTGGAGAAGGGGCAGGAGGTGCTCCAGGTGCCAGAGCCGAGATTCCTCTGCGGCCGTGGTGAGACCATGGTGAAGCAGCTGAGCCCCTGCAGCCATGGGGATCCATGGGGGATGCAGGGATCCACCCACAGCCCCGGGGGATCCACGGGGATGCAGAGATCCACCCACAGCCCCTGGGGAAGGTGCCCATGCCAGAGCAGGCAGATGCCTGGAGAAGGCTGTGATCCAGTGGGAGACCCAGTGGGAGACCCAGAGGGGCCCTGCTCCCAGGCTGGAGCAGCCTGTCCTTGGAGGACTGCACCCCGTGGAAGAGTGACCCACGCTGCAGCAGTTTTGGGAGGACTGGTTGCCCATGGAAAGGACTCATGTTGCAGCAGTTTTGGGAGGACTGCTGCTCGTGAGAGTGGAGCCACACTGGAGAAGTTCAGGGAGAACTGTCTCCCATGGGAAGGAACCCCACTGTCTCACAGGGGAAGGACATCTCTCCCTGAGCAATGGAAGAAAATCTCAGTGATGAACTGACCAAAACCCCAAAAGCCCTGTTCTCTGTGCTGTCAGTGGGAAGGAGAAAAGGGTTGTGGGAAGAAAAGGTGGTTTTAAGGGCTTATTTTATTTCTCATTTTCCTCCCCTGATTTTGTTAGTAATAAATTCACTTTGTATCTCTAACATAAGCCTCTTTTGCCCTTGGAGTGTTTTCTCTCAATTCTTAACTCATGAATCCTTCATTAAATGTTTTTCTCCTCTGCCCAGCTGTGGCGAGTGAGGGTGAGCAAGTGGCTTTCACAGGTGCCTGGCATTTGGCCAGTGTCAAACCACAACATCAAGACAGTGCTACATCAAAACACAAGGCACCATCAGTTCATGGTGGAATCGTAATGAAACCTGTGCCAAATCATTGTCTGGAGGGGATGCCAAAGGTCACTGCCCTCTTGCCTCTGCCCTATGGCTGGCAGCTCTACCAGCATCACAGAATGGTTTGGATTGGAAGGACCTTAACAATCATCTCATGCCCCTGGGCAGGGACACTTTCCACCAGACTTGGTTGTTCAGAGCCCCATCCAGCCTGGCCTTGAACCCTACCAGGGATGGGGCATCCACAGCTTCTCTGAGTATCCTGTTCTAGCATATCACCATGCTCATAGTAAAGAATTTCTTTTTAACATCTAATCTAAGTTTACCATCTTTCAGTTTTTTCAGAAATATATATTGAATAATTTTTACAGCTTCCTAATGGAAATTCCACAACCCATTTGGCTATCCAATCTAGTAAGTTGTTGCTGTTATGCACAGAGTGTATTTCCTGGCATCTAACTTGAAATTCCCCCTGGCTATAAGTTAAGAGATGCTTTTTTCTTATCTTTTCCACATATGACTGCTATCAAGTTTCTCCACAGTCTTTTTCTCTAGGCTGAACAACCACAAGTCTTTTACTCAAATAGTTGGGGTTTTTTTAAACTTCTGAATGCTTTTGTTTTTCTAATGGTCTTTAAGGAAAATATATGCCAATTAACTGTGTGGTGCCCTCAGAAATATATTCTCAGATTTATTGTTTGGAATGGTACAACACATCAATACCAAATACTCCAAAGCAGAGCTTAATGTCACCTTTCTGCTTGAACAAGCTTGTATTCAGTGTTGCTGATTATTCTATGCACAGTGTAGCTTGTTACTGTGGAGCAATGCTGCGAATTTAAGTGTTAGGACTGGGCTCAATAGGAGACAGTTTAGGTGAAAGAAGACAATAAATGCAAAGTCTACACAGATCTGTTCTGTGATCCAGTATTATGCCAGTCAAAATGAGAAAGCCAGAGAGAAATAATTCCTGTATGAGTATGATGCTTTTCATAATAATTCCCTCAGGCACTTCGTGATCATTCAAATTCAATGTATGGTGTTATTGCACAGGTAAACCTATGCCTGGAGACCTCTGGAGAAAATTAAAATGAAGGTTTCTTCAGGTAGAGTTGGTGAGGAAGAGATACTGCAAAATCCCTTTTTCCCGCACAGTAAACTAGAGATAGAGATGCTAGACCAGTATTCCTTTTCCTTCACACAAAGG
>WAAG01066016.1:88043-100351 GCA_013390105.1 Tichodroma muraria | reverse complement strand
ATTTGCTGTGCACAGAGCAGCGCTATACATCTGGATCTGCGTACAGTAGAAAGACTTTCAGAAATGGAATTTTTCTTGCTGTATTTTTTGGTAATAAAGATCAGCATCTGATTCATGCAATTGTCTGATGTAAATCTACCTGATGTGGGTAGATGTACTCTTGCAGTAATAAGCTGTCTTTCCTTATCATCTGAGCTGGCTGCGTTTTGTAGGCCAGGGTTCANGTATGGCCACAGCTGCATCTGCATTGAACTGAGGAGTGCAGAAAATAGATTTCCCCTCCTGAGAAACGTCCTGAACCTTTAATGGTGTTTATCTAGGAGGACGAGAACACCAGGGAACGCTTTCTGCTGGTTGAACCCATTTTTCTCTTCCCCCAAGAGAAGCTACATCTTTAACAAAAAAGGCAATGTTTTGTTAAAAACATGTTTTGAAGTTTAACATTCATAAATTGTGCTAACATAGAAATTTTGGTAATATCGTTTTGTCTGTCTCTCCCACTACTTCAAATATTACTCAGAAATACTATTCTGGGGCTAATGAGACTTTTCCAGCCTATTCCTACTTTCTTGGCTCTTGTTCCTCAGATGGAGCAGAGCTGTAAAGCACCCTTTGGGGACTTATCAATGCATATTTGCAGACACTTGAAGAAACTACTGGTTGGTTCGGCTGAATACATAAATTCTGCCATTCAGCTCAGTGGTATCAGAAATGTTGGATGGCCGTTGTCCTCACAGGGTGAAAAAAAAGGAGCACAGTGTTCAGTGTACACTCGGTTCACCGCCTCTGCTACTGGGAAAAACAGTAAAGCTTCCCCTTAGAAGGATGACCATGTTTTGGGTAAGTAAATAAGATGGAAGAAGTCCAGAGCTCACACTAAGCAACGCTACAAAAACCTCACTCACAAGCCATCCTGTCTTTCTGGCTGACGAATAAACACATATTTCCTTGAGGGAAGAAAACATCTCAATCACTTTGCCTGAGACCCGAACTTCAGTCCTAGCCAGACAGCAATCCTAATTTCAGCAGGAGCCAGACTCCAGTCCTGGATGGCTTCCATCATGATTGCATTAAGCCTGTGCATGTGCAGCTCTCGTAATTTGCAAGAGCCATGTGTGTATTCAAGAGCAGATTTGGATGTTGTGTTTGTTTCTGGCTTCGTCATGGTTCTCATGCCGCTTAAGTAACAGTCTGTTTTCTGGAAACTTAGTAATTTCTTAAACATGTTCACAAGTTTATCCCTCTTATCTGGCAAACAAGATTGAAATTATCAAATGTCTGTAGCTTTTGTTTTTACTTTTGAAGACAAAAGACTGTTTCCCTAAAGGAAGATGTTGGTTAGACTGCATAGTTTCCTGCTCAGGAATCTTCTTCCTTTACCAATACCAATGTCTGCAGAGGTCCTGCCACGTACAGCTCCTGGTTCGTCTCCTAGGTTCCACCGGGTCAGTCTAAGGTGTCATAGAACTGGACTAACACCTATTTTATGAAACCAGAAATTACCTCAGGACATGGAATACCCAAAGAAAAGAACAACTTTGCACAAGAAGTAGTTCAGGTAGCCTGTGATCCCAAGCAATTCCCATTGTTCCTGGCAAGAGCACGGTATAGGTCTAAATTCTCAAACACAGCAATGTTTATTGCACTAGCTTGGTGATTCACTAAGTACAGGATGTGCCCAATTATTCTGCATATTTTTCCAATCCTATTTCATAAACTTCAGTTGCACAAGTACAGCAATACATTCTTTCTTTCTTGTCCATTAAAATTAATTTTAAGAAAGGCCATCTGACTCGAACAATAAAATCACCAACTGGCTATATGTGTGCGGCTTTTTTGTTTTGTTGTTGTAACCATGGAATCAAAAACCTCAGCTGTTAAGTGCATATATTCTCTGATACAATCGCTTTATTTTTTGTCTCAACCTGCTGAGAAAAGTTTTCCTTTTAACTTAGGATTCTGGGTTTGTTCCAAATCCAAAAATTAAAAACAGCAGTTCTGAAGGACATGGATATCTAAGCCAACAATATTTGACTGTCTAACATAAAAATTAGCAGAATTGTTATTACTAAAAACAAACTATTAGATCTTTCCAAGATAAATAAAAACGTAGAATTCTGACTATCAGACCACAAGCAAAGTTTCTAATTTAGTTTGTTTGAACACAACACCAGGGATAAAAGAGATACAGCTTCAATTTTTGTATCTCTAAGTTAATTTCACTACCTTAAGCAAGCTGGCTGTAAACTGAAGCTTTGCCTCATTTTCCTTCTAAGATGTCTTATTACAAGCAAATACAAGTCTTTGAATTAAAATCAAGGCTGACAACCATGCCTCATTGCTACACATTCAAGATTATTTTATGAATGAAGTGTGGGGTTTATTGCAGAAGTAGCAAAGGCAACAACATGCAGGACAAATACAGTGCAAGGTCCCCAACTCCCACCACGGACCTACCTTAGAGCTCACAACCTACAGATGGGGCAGCCTGAGGTGCAGTGGTTTCCCATAAGCCACATGGTCCCTTTGGTACAACAGATGTAAAGGAAACCTGGGTTTCTTAAACCTCCAGCTCGGATCACCCTGGCTGTGTCCACACAAGCGGGTGGTCCGAAGCAGTTCTGAAGCAACTCCCCTAGCCATCCTTCCCATTGCAAGCTGGCTTTCTTCACAGGGTGGCTCCGCTGGGCCCAAATTAAATTCCTTTCAGCAAAAACTAAAAAGGAAATTCAGGTCCAGGGATGTACCAAATGCCTTCACATCTCTGAGTTAAGAATGAAGCATAGGAAACAAGTAGTGCTTTGGGCAGATTCAACCCACACATGCAGCGGGGACATTTAGTCCAAAGGACCAGACAAAACCTAGTCTGGAATAAAATGCTCAGTTTGAATATAGTATAGACACAGGAACCTCTGTACTTGCTGCTTTGATCTACTCATCCTCTCCCACTGTGCCACACAGCAGGTAAAGCCCCTGTCTGTCTAGCATGGTGAGCTGACAGGCCAGCCAGTGCCTCTTGCTGTGTGTGCAGGACAGACACCCAACATATTTTTCTTGGACAGCCAAGTATTGCACTAACAAATAATTTTATGCTCTAAATTTGAGGATGAAGGCACAACCTTCACACTCCAGATCGCAAATTCATGAGGCAGATCAGAGCTCTGGTCCAACTCGTATGAGCTCTTCTCTGACAGGACCTGCACATTCTGTTGAATTCCATCATAGAAAGTACACCAGAAGCAGCTGCCCTCTACAATCCTGAGGCATCTACACCACCGCACAGGGCCAAGCAACACCTGAAACATCACTGATGTGGCCTATGAATGAGATCACCCACTCCTTCCAGTGGTGCTCAGACGGCTGAGCCCAAGCTGCCATGAGACACTCGATCTGGCAAAGCAGTGCCATCCAAAGCAGGTCAGCCAGTCTGAATCAGGCTCACCCCTGCTCCTGGCAGCAGAGGTTTACCTCCAACAGCTGACCAGCACTTCAAGGAAATAAGTGTCACCTCACCACTTCGAGCACGCACCCCGCGGCTGCAGTCACTCTTCAGGCTTTGCAACCTCACTGGAAAGAGACACTAGAGTAAGATAGGCCAAATTAAAACCCTAAGCCCATTAATCACACCCTCATGACTTCAGATAATGCAACATGCAACGTGCACCATATGCTTATGTAGGTCTTGCCCTTGGCCATAATCTAGATTATGGAATAAACCAGGAGCAGGGCTGTGGTGAAAAAATGAAACAACGCAAGACAGGAGGGACAGGCAAGAGTCACGTGAATTCACTCCCTCGATGGAAGGCAGTTATGCAAAGAGTTCATACCTGAACTCAAATGGCTCAATTAAAATTCCTGAAATGAAACTCATGGATTCTTCACATAAAATGAGACCAAAAGTGATGGCATGTACCCACTCTCTGCCACCCTCAGTGCTTGAAGTGGGGCTCAAATGGATCATTGCTGCTTTGCAAAGTTCTCTGTGAAGAACTGCCAAAAGAACAAAGTTATGTGAAATATCACTTTATCATTCCTATGTTGGAAGCAATCACAGAAATGGCAGTGGAAGAATGCAGCTGAAGTAGTTTCCTCTGACCTACTGCAAGGCACTGAGAAAGCTCTTCAGCCTCACTGGAGAATTGCAAGGATCTCTGCATTACAGTGATTTCATGACTCTATTTGCAGACAGTGTTGCATGATATTTGAAGAGCTGCATTAATAGAAATCCTTTAAATAAAAAAATGCAAGTGAAAATTGGACATACTCAAATTGCATGATCTCCATGCTATGCCAAATATTAATGCTGTTTGGTATAACTGTAGACTACTTCACATGGAAAAAAAACCATTACTTTTGAAGGGGAAATGATCCATGCGGAGATTTACAAAGATTTAAAATCAAACACATCAGAAAATGAGTATTTCTATTTAGACCAACTGCTTAAAGTAATTTTTTTTTCTAAAAGACTGGTGTATTTCCAACACATACACACCTGATACAGCAGGTTTACAGTGGGGAGATGACAAGTCCCAGAGGGAAGCTGTCCCTGCAATCCTTTAACACTTAACATGTTACACAGAATCACAGAATCTGTTTGAGTCCAACCTATGATCTAACACCACCTTGTCAACTAGACCATGGCACTAAGTGCCACATCCAGTCTTTCCTTAAACACCTCCAGGGGTGGTGACTCCATCACCTCCTTGGGCAGCCCATTCCAGTATCTAATCACCATTTCTGTGAAGAAATTCCTCCTGATGTCCAACCCAAACCTCTTCTGGCGCAGCTTGAGGCCATTTCCTCTCATCCTTTTGCTGGTTGCCTGGGAGAAGAGACTGACTCCACCTGGCTACCATCTCCTTTCAGGGAGTTGTAGAGAACAATGGGGTCACCCCTGAGTCTCCTTTTCTCCAGGCTAAACAATCCCAGTTCCCTCAGCTGCTCCTCACTAGACTTATGCTTCAGACCCTTCACTAGCTTCACTGCCCTTCTCTGGACTTGCTCCAGCCCCTCAATGTCCTTCTTGTAGTGAGGGGCCCAGAACTGAACATGGGATTTGAGGTGTGGCCTCACCAGTGACAAGCACAGAGGAAGAATGTTCTATCAACAGCCTTAGTCTCCAGATACAAATCACCTGATTTTTCATTCTATCTCCCAGAGTATTTGTTTTGCCTGCAGATAGTGAAAGATTGTTTCTAAGTGATAAAACTGTGTTAATTCCTGCAACTGCACCTGGCAGAAACAGCAGGAATGTAGTCTGCATGTAAGACATTTAGCTTACAGGTGATTTTATTGAACATAATAGAAAAATGTCCTTCTATCTTCAAAGACTTGCTATCAGCTCAAAATCCAATTAACTTAATAAAATGAGACAAAAAAGAGAAAAAAAAAAAAAAAAAAGGCAGAGTGAGTTTGGTGAGAACAAGGGTAGGACAGGAACTGCCCAGAACCTCTTCTGTATCTGAAGTCCCCTTCAGCCCACCTGAAACGGCTTATTTATACCTAGGTAGAAAGCCTAGACTGATGCTAGGATTGGGAAAGTGTCTTTTTCTGACCTAAAGAGACCAAATTTAGTCTCTTTAGTCTCTGCGGTACCTAAGTGCTAGAACAGAAAGATGGGGAGCAGAGCGAGTTCCCTAAAGGGAACGATTCAACCCAGCAGGTGTGAGCTGTGCTGTGAGCTCCCCTTGCCCGCAGAGAGCACCTTGGACACATACAGCCATTGCAGTAACTCCTGGAGGAGCTGATGGGGGGAGGCAGCCCCAGGTAACACTGCTTCACCCTGAAAGAAGCAGAGAGTGCAGCAGGCACAGTAAGCAACACTGTGGAGGCAACTATTTCACCTGAGCTTTTCAGTTTGAGTAATCTTAGATAATATGAGTGACAGTAGTAGGTAATAAAAAAACACATAAATATACAGCCTTAAGCCTCCTGAACTCCTTTGATCCCAACAAACTGTGCTGTGAAGCACTTGCAATGCCATAAACCTTGCCAGGATGGTAGGGGGAGACACTGAAAACACACCACCAAGAATACCACGCCTCAGTGAGAACTAATCTGTGCTATCTGCTCTTGCTGAACAGGAAGCCACAGTTCAGGGAAAAGGAGAGCTCACCATCCAGAGCCAAGGCTCTCTGCCTGAGGACAAACACCAGCTGGCATTCCCATTCCATGCACCCCCCAGCTGCCACTGCGCAGTGTGGGTGGGCATCCTGCCTGACCAGCGGGCACAGGAAAGCCATATTCTCTTGTGCTTGGGGTAAGCAGACTCAAAAGTCAAATACCCTTCTTGGACAGGGACTATAGGCACAAAAGCACAAGCCACAACTTCTATTAGCAATCCCTGTGCTGGAGCAAATGCTTTCTCCAATCATGTCGATACGCACCACTGGAAGTGGACAATGCTTCTAACCCACCCCCAACCATTCTTGTTGATAAAACAGGAAGGCATCGTCTTTAGCGACCTTCCTCTTTTAACTCCCCCTCAAGCCAACAGTAGCCAACCTCTAAAAATAAAGGTAAGAGCTGCTCCACGAAGGTTCTAAAGATGACAGCAGTGCTGCATGCCTCGAAGGAATCATTTGTCCCTAACATTTCAGGCATTCAGACAGAGATGGACAGAGAGACAGTTGGCTTAATGCTCCTTCCCCTCTCCTCTCCCCTCCTTCTTGGAAATGGTATTCTGTTTGAACAGTTTGCTCTGAGTACCCGTAACCATCCTTGGCTTTAAATGCCACTTTCCTCCAGGAATTATTTCAATGTAGGCCACTCTATTCATGCTGCTCTTCTGTAATCGGGGGATGAAAGAATATCGCTTGCAAGACATGCCTGCCTGGTTCACAACCTATCTCCAGGCGATGCCAACAATAGGACTGCTTACAGCTAATCCATTTACTTGGCTTACCTGTTATATTCCCATCCTCTTAATAAGTGCTACACAGCAGCTTCACCAAACTTGGAAACTCCCAAGTGACCTGTAGTAACCTCCCCTGCACCACGTACTTGGAAAGCTGTGGATCTGGATTTACACAGAAGCAAACCAAAATTGTAATGGAGCTTCCAGTGGCCTGCCATTGAGAGAAGACGTCTGTGCCCTTCCCTGCGCGGAGACAGAGCCACAACCATTTGTGGATACAAGCATCTCCCTCTCCATGGCTAGCCTTCAAGAAACAGAAGCCACACACAACACAAATAGCAGCTCCCTTTTCAATGTCTGAAAAAAAAAAAAAACAACCACATTATACTACTTTTTTCTACACCCTCATGCAGGCAGAAAAGGTTCCCAAAATGCTGGTGCCCTCTGTGGTAAAAGGGCATTTAGCCTCCCACAAGTGGCTCTGAGATGCTGGAACTCATTGTTTCGTTTCTTCCCTTCAAGAAGTAGCAGCTTTAGTGCTACTTCTCCCTGCAAATTGCTGTGCAAGATAACAGGCAAACAAAAAGCAGCAGAAAACCGAGACTGGAGCTCCAGTGGTTTCAGAAGAGCTGCAGCTCCTGCATCTACAAAAGCCCAAATCCTTCATCACACGCAGAACGAAACAGGGAAATGGATCAAGAATACAGAATGAAAGACCCACATTATTTCTACTTAAAGCACTTAACCTACTTGGGTAGGTAAAGAAAGCTATCTTTCCCTACAAAGATGTCTAGAGAGGGAAGTGGGTACTTTGGAACTCTGACATTAGAAATATATTCAATTACAATGCTAAATAAACAAAAATCCACAAATTAAATT
This sequence comes from Tichodroma muraria, assembly GCA_013390105.1. NCBI lineage: Eukaryota > Metazoa > Chordata > Aves > Passeriformes > Sittidae > Tichodroma > Tichodroma muraria. Next base: position 92,616 of record WAAG01066016.1, on the reverse strand, counting down.
CAATTAAAAGAAGAAAAAAAATCAAAACCCCCACAAACCCTGATATTGACTAAAAAATGTATTAATAGAAGAAAGTTTCCAAAAGAACTGAACTTTAATGGAGACTCCAGCTAGATGCTATGGAGCAAGTGAAGAGACTCAAATACTATGAAGTATGTTTGCAAGCACAATTCAGGATGCACTGAATTATCAATACTTACATAAATTTTATTAAGAAAAGTAAAGGACTCTAAGATTAAAGCCCTAAAAGATACAACCTTCAGGAGGAGCAGGAGGAATCCAAGGATTCAGGTTATCTAAGAGAACACCTGGTCATTTGTACCTTCCCTGTGCAAAGGTCTCTGATATCAGACATCAGCTGATGTTAGCACACAAAAATGGAATACCAAAAAAACCAAACAGTGGCTTGAAAAATTCAGACATGAAAAAAAGTATCAAACTTCTTATAGCAAAAGAAAAAAAAAATGAAGGTAATTAAGCACTGGAAAATAAAGAATTCCAGAAGCTTTATCATCCTAAGTCTTTAAATCAGAACTGGATGTCTTAAGAGTAACCTCAAACTCAGCTAGAATTCACGTCCTTTATGCAAGAATTATTAATGAAATTTGATGTCCTGTACGTCACAGAGACATCAGATCATGAGCATAATTGTTCCCTCCACCTTTAAAATCTATTAATTCTATTCTATATGTGCTAGGAACTTAAATTACATTTTGTAACCATCAAAACCTATGCAAACATTATCACATTGCTGCAAAAGACAAGCTACAGAAGAAACAGTTCATAAATCATAAAACATTGCAAAATGAGGCTTCTTATCGTGACGAAAGTGCATTATTAAATTAATTTTTTTTTAAAAAAAGGTACTTTATAAAACTCATCTAGACCTAAGGCAATTCCTCCTCACATTACCCTACTGTTAAAATGCAGGTTTTTTAGCAAAATTTCATGGTTAACAAATAGTATCAATAATCATAGCAAAACGTGTTCACCTATTTTTCTGCTGCTTGACTGGAAAACAACCCAAGAATAAAGGGGGGAAAAGTCTCTTCAAATCCAACACCTGGACCCTAGTTGACAAAAAGTGCTCTCTTTACAGATGCTTCATTCCAGAATGAAGAAAAAAATTCTTAGAGAATAAAATANGCTCTTCTGTAATCGGGGGATGAAAGAATATCGCTTGCAAGACATGCCTGCCTGGTTCACAACCTATCTCCAGGCGATGCCAACAATAGGACTGCTTACAGCTAATCCATTTACTTGGCTTACCTGTTATATTCCCATCCTCTTAATAAGTGCTACACAGCAGCTTCACCAAACTTGGAAACTCCCAAGTGACCTGTAGTAACCTCCCCTGCACCACGTACTTGGAAAGCTGTGGATCTGGATTTACACAGAAGCAAACCAAAATTGTAATGGAGCTTCCAGTGGCCTGCCATTGAGAGAAGACGTCTGTGCCCTTCCCTGCGCGGAGACAGAGCCACAACCATTTGTGGATACAAGCATCTCCCTCTCCATGGCTAGCCTTCAAGAAACAGAAGCCACACACAACACAAATAGCAGCTCCCTTTTCAATGTCTGAAAAAAAAAAAAAACAACCACATTATACTACTTTTTTCTACACCCTCATGCAGGCAGAAAAGGTTCCCAAAATGCTGGTGCCCTCTGTGGTAAAAGGGCATTTAGCCTCCCACAAGTGGCTCTGAGATGCTGGAACTCATTGTTTCGTTTCTTCCCTTCAAGAAGTAGCAGCTTTAGTGCTACTTCTCCCTGCAAATTGCTGTGCAAGATAACAGGCAAACAAAAAGCAGCAGAAAACCGAGACTGGAGCTCCAGTGGTTTCAGAAGAGCTGCAGCTCCTGCATCTACAAAAGCCCAAATCCTTCATCACACGCAGAACGAAACAGGGAAATGGATCAAGAATACAGAATGAAAGACCCACATTATTTCTACTTAAAGCACTTAACCTACTTGGGTAGGTAAAGAAAGCTATCTTTCCCTACAAAGATGTCTAGAGAGGGAAGTGGGTACTTTGGAACTCTGACATTAGAAATATATTCAATTACAATGCTAAATAAACAAAAATCCACAAATTAAATTCAATTAAAAGAAGAAAAAAAATCAAAACCCCCACAAACCCTGATATTGACTAAAAAATGTATTAATAGAAGAAAGTTTCCAAAAGAACTGAACTTTAATGGAGACTCCAGCTAGATGCTATGGAGCAAGTGAAGAGACTCAAATACTATGAAGTATGTTTGCAAGCACAATTCAGGATGCACTGAATTATCAATACTTACATAAATTTTATTAAGAAAAGTAAAGGACTCTAAGATTAAAGCCCTAAAAGATACAACCTTCAGGAGGAGCAGGAGGAATCCAAGGATTCAGGTTATCTAAGAGAACACCTGGTCATTTGTACCTTCCCTGTGCAAAGGTCTCTGATATCAGACATCAGCTGATGTTAGCACACAAAAATGGAATACCAAAAAAACCAAACAGTGGCTTGAAAAATTCAGACATGAAAAAAAGTATCAAACTTCTTATAGCAAAAGAAAAAAAAAATGAAGGTAATTAACCACTGGAAAAAAAAGAATTCCAGAAGCTTTATCATCCTAAGTCTTTAAATCAGAACTGGATGTCTTAAGAGTAACCTCAAACTCAGCTAGAATTCACGTCCTTTATGCAAGAATTATTAATGAAATTTGATGTCCTGTACGTCACAGAGACATCAGATCATGAGCATAATTGTTCCCTCCACCTTTAAAATCTATTAATTCTATTCTATATGTGCTAGGAACTTAAATTACATTTTGTAACCATCAAAACCTATGCAAACATTATCACATTGCTGCAAAAGACAAGCTACAGAAGAAACAGTTCATAAATCATAAAACATTGCAAAATGAGGCTTCTTATCGTGACGAAAGTGCATTATTAAATTAATTTTTTTTTAAAAAAAGGTACTTTATAAAACTCATCTAGACCTAAGGCAATTCCTCCTCACATTACCCTACTGTTAAAATGCAGGTTTTTTAGCAAAATTTCATCGTTAACAAATAGTATCAATAATCATAGCAAAACGTGTTCACCTATTTTTCTGCTGCTTGACTGGAAAACAACCCAAGAATAAAGGGGGGAAAAGTCTCTTCAAATCCAACACCTGGACCCTAGTTGACAAAAAGTGCTCTCTTTACAGATGCTTCATTCCAGAATGAAGAAAAAAATTCTTAGAGAATAAAATACTTTGAGTTGGAACAGCAATCTCCATTTTTAGCACTAGAAGACATTATCAGTTAATGTCTTTCTCATAAGGATGCATCCTCCCTCGTGGCTGGCCTGGATGAGAGACTCACAGTGCTGGGTGCTACATGAACACAGAGTACCAAGAAAAGTCTGCTCTTTCAAACAGCTCGTTTAGAGCGAGCTGCCTTGTTCCCACACCTCAAGGAAATGCAGAAGGTAGGTGAGAGAATGATACTTTTTGGAAACTGCAGCTGTACTCTGTATCACTCCAACATCTCTCCCTTCCCCACTGTGCCATCACCTCCCATCCCCTCCAGCTAAGGTTGAACAGTACATACTCAGACCTGTGAGCAGATTAATCACAGCTCCTGATACATTAAATGAAGTAGATGGGTCTCTATCATATTTCTACATTAATGCCACTTTACTTAATCCAGTCTCTTTATTTCACTCAAACATTAGGCATAGTTTTCAAATTTGCGTTTTATTATTAATAGAAAGAATTTTTATGGTGCTTTTTTCCCTCTCCCTAACAAAACAGAAAAAAAAAAAAGAAGGTCTAGTCCATTTTTTTGAGAACAGGCTTTTTCTTAGTAATAAAAAGGATCATATGACAGCAGTTTTGCAGTGTATCGTGCAAGCTCTGCTGGAGTCAATCCAATTTCTATACAAGTGCTGCCATTTGGACAACAAAGCCGCCTTATTGAAACGGGGAGGCTTCATCTTAATTCTGGCACTACTGAATGGAGAATACACACTAGCTGGGGAACAATGAACCAAGAAAAGAGTTACAAATCTCTCGTGACAACTGCACGCCAAGGAAGAGAAGACGCATTATGATAGTGTTGTTTGCTCTGCTTCTTCCCAAGACCACTTTCAAACAAAGATGGCTTTTTTGCGCTCAAAGCTGAAGGCTCTTTCCAGATTTTACACATGTACCTTCCAACCCTCATCACACATCCAGTGAGACCCTCCACTACTGCGCCATTCCTTGGACAAAGGTGAAGAAAAAGAGGCTCCCACCTTCCCACTCCCTTTCCCCTCCTGCCTGCTTTATCTGTCATCCCTCCTATTTAAAGCCTCCCCTGCTATATTCACATTTAAGGCACATACAGCTGGACTGCTGTATTGTTCTGGGGAAAAAAGTATTTGCCCTTTATTAAATTTATTTAATTTACTTCTCAGTGAAATTTAAATACTGAATTCCTGACATTTTCTGAAGTTAGGCTTAGTTCAAAAGTGCCTGCCTTGACCTCAGCTCCTGAAATGAGTATGGCTCACACTGGTCCCCAACTCATCTGGCAACACAAGCAGGAATTCTCCCCAA
>WAAG01066016.1:57802-70225 GCA_013390105.1 Tichodroma muraria | reverse complement strand
AGGGCTTTTTCCTGCTTTCATTTTTCAGCACCATAGGATCAACACTGGCTGCTCAGCTGATAATGCCCCTCTTTATTTGAAATTATTTTTCTCCTTTCACCACCCACATTCATCTGGGACTTATTCAGTATTATTCTGCCTGACACTGGTCCAAAACAGCAAACAAAAATTTCTGTAACAGCACAATAAGCAGAGAGGACGTTAACAGAGCTGCTTCGTTGTCTAAGAACCCCCTTACGCACCAAAAATAAGGCTGAAAAACTTGTAAAGAGGCTAGATACAGCTGTGCCTTTAACAGCACAAGCTCTCTGGTATTTTACATTTGGCATCTGGCATTTTACAAGCAGGGAAGCATTTCTGCTGTACTTTGGCCTTCTGTCATCAGAGAGAGGTGGAGATTTATGCCCTTTCTCCTTCTAAATTAGACTACTTCAGTGCCCTATTTTATATTCCTCCTGACAGGTCCCTATTTTGTATAAAACAAAAAGTACTACTGTTGCTGTGTTGCATGGCAAAAGCCCTTTCCAACTGAAAGAGAAAACTCCTGCCACTGAGTCAAGTGGCAAGATGTAACTTTGCAGTTAAAACTGTGAGAATAAAATAACTTTGCCCGGCAACATATTAATTTCCAGCAGGATTTGATAAAATTATAATTCACTGTCCAGAAAAAGACTAAAACATTAAACATATTATACTGAGTAAGTCAAAATAGGTCATTCAATCAGCATTATTCCCCCTTCATTTCACACATAATACAAAGCAGTTAAGTAGTTTCTCTTGCAATTAGCATCATCTTTGTCTCCTTGGTGTCTAAAATACACTGGAGATACGAAGCTGCTCTGAATGTACTGCAGCCCAGGCCCTGCTTCCCACCATCACCGACTCCTCAATAAATACAGAGGTGAAATCCTGTCTTCGGTGATTTCAACAATGATAATTTTCTTTTGTTATTCCAATTCCCTGGTCTATCATCTCAAACAATAGGCCTTTTCCCTCTGATTAAAAAGGAGTACAGGTGCACTCAGGAATAACCCCAGCATCTCCAGCTGCTAGTGCACATCCCACTCCATCTTCCAACCAAGAAGACCTGTTACCTGGAAGAGCCCTGCAGAAAGTGGGCTAGAAGCAGCCTTCGTGAGGAACGGCGGGGTTTTAAGAGATCTTTCCTGGATGTGAGAAGTCTGACATATGCTTCGAATGCATTTTAATTTGGAAGAATGTTGGAAAGATTTTATTTATGTTTCTAATTAGGTAAACAGTATGCTTCTTCCACCTGCTTTGAGCTACCCCACTAGGCCCAGTAGACATCAGATGTCTATGAACATACATCAGGCTGATTTACACCCTACCGCTAGCTCACAGAATCCTTCCTCCCCCCAGTCCCGTATGCCACTACCTTATGGACTACACACTTCCCCTCTTTTTTTGTATGGAAAATGGCCTCACTATTGATTTTCAAATACCTTCCTAAGCACCACAACTCCCTTTCCCATAGCTTCATATAAAACAGTTCCTCATAAAAGATTTCTCTCCTACCCCAAGCATGCAAACCTTCTAGCACATTTTAATCAGAAGTATTTTTGCCGTGCACGAATCAGGATGCAAGAGCACTGGGGCAAGAAATAAATCTCAACATGCCATGGAAAGTGAAAATCACACTGTCAACATCATGATGAACATAATACTAGGTCGGAGCTTTTGGCTGCTGCACAAACTAGGCTGGAAACCTCTGGCCCAATTCATGCAGAGCTCTGACATGACTTCCATTTGCAAATCGAAGATTTTAGATGTAGCCCACTTATCTGGGACACATACATGGCTGAGGCTAAGAATTCAAAAAATGCTTCAGAGTTTTTACAGCTCCTCAATAGCAGCATCATTATCAGTGCCAAAGTTCTTGTCCTGCAAAGGCACAGAAGGGTCAGCAGCCTCCCATTGTAGGTCTTGATGCATACTTAAAAAAGTACCATTCACTCTGAAACCCGACATCTCACACAAATGGTTTTGAGTTCCCCATACACTGAAACTCTTAGGCACAATAGATCATGTTGCACAAAAACAGGGACAGCAGCTCAACGTGTCTCGGCTTACAAGCATCTCAGGACACAACTTGAACTGGCACCACCTTCTTGTACAAATTCCTTGAAAAAAACATTCTCTGAAAATTAGTCAGGGTCCAGAGCAGTCGTGCAGAACAAACTGTAAGTTATAGGCTTTCAGGAAACCACATCAATGCTCCCTGCACAAAACCAATCAGCAAAAAACGTGATAATGTGGGAGCCTGTGAAACACTCACAATAAGATATTCTTTCTTGAGCACTGTTTTCACTTGTCAGATGCCAAATTTTATGTATTAAAGCATATCAAGAACTTAATACGTGAAACTGATAAATCCTCCATGAAGTATTAGCAAATATATTTACACAAGATTGGGGTTCACACAAAGTCGGAAACTTTTGATCTGGATTAAGTCTCACATTTAAAGGTATGTTTACACTGCAAATTTCATGTAAGAAAGTGGGGTTAACCTTGGTCACAATGTGTCTTTGGAGAGCTGCAATAGGTGTTTGAAGAGATAGTGTGGAGAGAAAAAAAACCAGACACAGCAGGATTTAAAAGCACTGCTATGTGAGCACATATCAAGACAATTCAGTCCACATTCTAGATAAAACAAATATGGCCCTAGAATTTGGCCCATGTCCTAAAATTATTTCTTTAGAATAATACATTTATTCTTCTGCACCCTATTTTGGAAAAAGCATAGAAACCAACGTGACACAGCATGAGAAAACACTAAGTTATACGGGCAAACTTTCTCCAGAGTCAGAGGTGCTGACTGTCTAGACTAGGACAGCAGCTTGTATTAGATATTACTAGGTAATTTACACATTTTCAAACAAAGCTTTGTTTACTTAAGTATGACACTGTTACTAACACTCCCTGGTCATCCTCCGTCCTCACATGGGGCTCAGGCTCAGCTGCAACCAGGATTTTTGGCACTGCTGGCTTGAGTCTGTCTAGCACTAATGCAAATGCGTGCTTCTGCCTTGAAACGGCCTTTAGCAGGGATGAGACTCAGACCTGCCCTCTTCACTTCATCTACCCGTGAAAGCTGCACTGTCATAAACCTACATCCAAGCGAACTCTTCTTCATTCCCACTCCAAACTGAGCAGTCACAGCAGCCAGGATGCAGAGTGAAGCCCCAGCAGACACATCCTGATGTTTCTGGGTGTTCCTCTATCTGTCCTCCCACAGCAGACCGCCGCCTGTCCTCATCAGTCTTCCGACTTATCTGTTGTCTCCCACTGCTCTAGGGTTGGGATAAGCAGATGTTACCTCCCTGTTCAAGTCCTGGCAAGCAGCCCAGACCTGCCCTTTTCTGCTCACATGACTCAGGAGCCAGCAAACCTACTGAAAACTCTTTCCTAGGACTGAGTCCCACCCACTGGTCACAATCCCGGGAGTGCCATGGCCTCCGCCGCTCCCTAGAGAGAGACAGCGATCTCAGAAGGCGAGGGATGGGGAGACAGGCTGGCCTGAAGACACTGCAAGGCAGAGGACTGGGTTAGGAGGAGCCCCCAGGCAGAAGACAGAGTGTGAAGGCAGTCTGAGAGGTAGGGGTCAAAGGAGAAAAATGGCTCCTTTGGCAGCACTCCTGCCTCTTGCCCTCATTCCAGAGCTCTCAACTGGGTTTTGGCGTGAAGACGTCAGCACAGACCCACCCTTCACCTCGGCACGGGCAGTGGGTGAAGGGACGAAGTGATCCAGTGACTCACCCTGCAGAAATGCACCTGACCACGGGCAGCACTGGGGTGTGCAGCAGCCCCAGGCTGCACAGGCAGAGCCCTGCACTCACAGCCTCCTGACCCCCAAAACTGGAGGCACGCACGGCAAAAGCCCTGACAACAAGCTGTCAGTGCCACACGGCGTCGTCCTTGCTTCAAGTGGTCTCCTTCTGCCTCCAGTTCCTCCAACAATGGTCCATGGGCTGCCTCTACCTTTCTGTACCAGCATGCACCGTCCTTACACCTCTCTTTAAGTGCAGCGAGTAGAAACTTCACCATCAGGGGAAAAATAATAAAGAAAAGTAAAATAATACCTTGCCAAACAAACACGTTCACTTGAGAACCCAGCATTCCCATAATCCAGCTCTAAAGTATGTAGCATGTTGTGATAGAGCAAGCAATCCACTCAATTTGTTAGCACAAGTCTGTTACAAGAGCTAATTTTCACAAGACATTTCTTTACTAGTACAAATCCACAGAAAGGCATTTCTCTGTCTGTGAAATCTTAAGAAGGTATTTGGAAAAGTATTATATAGCCTTTATATTTAATAGGTAGCAGCATACAGATAAAGCAAATTGCCCCAGTAAGCAAAGTCCAGGTAGGACACACGCAGACAATTACTAACAAAACACCAGTGCTGTTACCTCCCAACCTGCCTCAAATTCCCTGCAAAGCAGCATTATAAGCATACCAATCCTTGAGCAAACATGCAAGGTGAGTGGCCCAAAGAAAGGGCTCTGGCTTTGTAGGGCAAGAGGAGCTCCTCCTGGACCTCCCAGCCAAGCACAGCATCAGGAGAAACTACTCTGGCAAAAAGCAATGCTCTTCTCTACTCCTAGTGGAAGGCATCTCCCTTGCTATTTCACATCAGGGATGAGGCAGAGCACTGATGCAATCACCCACTTGTTCCCAGCTCCTCACACTGCATTGATTTCCATCAGTCCTGTAGCCTAATTGTCTCCACGCAGTACCCCCAGCCAAAACTGCACAACATGCCCTACACAGCTACGAGCCAGACCTCCAACTCCAGCAGAAGCACACCGTGCAACCCTCCAGCTGGTGTTACAAGTGGGAAGGATGGAGAAGGTGAAGTAGGACATATGGTCCCTGGAGTCTCCCAAGAGAGGAAAGAGAAGAATGAGAAACTGGATATGGGGAATTGAGGCACGGATTTATTTTTTCTTAAATATTGGTGTTTGGAAATCAAACAAGTCCCCTCTGGTTCTTACTCCTCTCACAGGTCTTAGACCAATGATTTGTGACAGCCCTTAGCCAACACACTGCCCAGGAGATAATTTAGGTAATGTCAATGAATACAGCAAGACTGCTGTTGTTGGAGATCATGCTCCACTCCAGCGGTGGCCTGCTCTCAATGGCTGCAGGAGCTCTGAGGTCCACCATCCTCATTCACATAGAGCTGAAGATGACCTCCCTGTGGGGCACCACGGTGTGCCCCAGCAGCTCCTACATCCCCTCTCTAGCATTCTCCCCCTTTCCAACCTGAGCTTTTCCTACTCCTTCACCCCAAAGGGGCTGGGATCACATCACCACAGGACTCCAGATGCCCCTGCAGTTCCTGAGGCTTAGAAGCACAGCTCTTTCTCTGCTGCCTCAAGCAGACCAGCAAGAACTGTACACACCACTAGCAGAAAATGCTTGGAAACATGCTAGTTTGCTTGGGAAGCTAAGCTGTTGACAAATAAATGCCAAATACACATGGGTAAGGAGTTGGTGCCTATCAGTGGTACAACTATACCCCACACCACAACTGGAACATTAGGAAACTGGTACAGCCATGCAGAGAAGCACGGGATACCCCAACCTGACTTCATCTGAAGCAAGTTAGAACAAAACGTCTCACTCTGAAGGAAAATCCCCTTTTGTAGACAAGCCACTTTTTAATAATAAGTGCTAAATGGACTATTCAAGCAGGTAATTAATGTTAATTAACATATGTCAGGCCATAAATTGGCTAAATGCACCTCATTTTCCAAGCTTGGTGTGTGGCAATGCTCAGGAAATTGTAACAGAACAGTCTAAGTTTGTAGAAGCACAAAAAAAAAAAGAGCAAATAAAAGGTTAAGCATAATCTTCACTTAACTCACGATGTGCTGAGCCAGCAGCACAGAAAACTGCATGACTATGCACATTACTTGAACACTTCATTTCGCTCCTGAACCGCTGCACTACGCACATATTGTCAGTCCCAAGAAAAGCCACATCAAAAAAACCCCTGCAGCTCCCTGAGTGCTGTGTTATTGGCCAGGCCTTTATCAGGATCATCACTACGTGCAGGACCCGGACACACCTCCTGTTCCAGGACCTGGCCAAGCTGTGGCCCTTTCCAGAGCCAATTTGAGAATCACAGTTTTCCATGGCAAGAGGAACAAATCAGCAGTGGGAGGATGCTCGGAGCTTGCCCTTCTCCAGAGAGAGTACCTCCAAACGCAGAGGGCTCCTTGTCTTTAAACTAATACTGCCATTTTGCAACGCTGCCCTTGGGCACATTTTTTGTGACAGACATAGTAGTAAGGTTTTTTAAAAAGTGGGAGAGAAACAAAAACATGCAGAGACTTTAGTCTAAGTAGCAACGTGCATTAGGAAACACTTTCAGTTTCTCCTTTGGCAAGCCGCCACTGCACCAAGACCCACTTTAATTGCATTGCAAATAAGGAACAATCTTCACAAAAGATTTTCCATACTTCCACGCAAAATAGCTGGCTGCCAAAATCTAGCAGGGCACCTTTAGGAGGCTGCCACCTAGAGAAATACTTTGGCTGCTTATCCTCAGTTTTCCCTTATCTCCAAGGCAATCCCTTCGGCCTCCCTTTGAAGTCAGCACACCCACCGTAATTTTCTGGGGTGGTTTCACGCTTGTTCACCCCGTCCACCCCAGGCGAGCTGGCTGAAACCCACCCAGCTGCTGCAGGAGGGTGCGGGGGGGCTGCCCCAGAGCTGTCTACCTTCCACTCTGGGCTGCTACTTTGTCCGCATCAGCACAAAGAGCTTTCACAAAACCACACAGCTAACCCTAATCACTCGCCTGTCTAAATGCACCAGCACGTGCCCAGCCTTCCCTAATCTCCCAGGATTACAGCAAAGTAGTGTAGCACCACCAAAATGACCCGAATACAAAATGGCCTCGAGAGTAAGACACCGCTCACTTCACCAGGACAACACCAAGCAGAGGCAGGATGTCCCAGGGCAGAAGTGCCAGGACATTTCTCCTCCCCAGCCTCATAGTCTCAGACAGTGATTGTTCAAGCCAGTACAATACGATGGATATAGCTGCCACTAAGGTGATTTAATTTTTATTAGCTTTAACTGTGTATTTTCAAACACATCGGTCAGAGTAGAAGCCAACCTCTGACTCTCAAGCTTCCCATCTTAAATATGCTCAAATTTAAAATAAGTACAAATATTGACACTAATAAACCTACTATAGACAATGTCAACTGCTGCATGACTGTTTTAGGTAACCTTCTGTCTCTGAACAATGGAGGGACATTGATTCCAGAATTTATCATGTGGGTCTACCTGGTGGTGATACTATCCAGCAATATCACATCATCTGGAAGTTTCCCATTCATATCAAAAGTTGAGTTTATCAGAGCCTGTGATTCTTTGCAGCTGAAGACATTCACCAAGGTGATGTGTTTATGTCTGCACTTAACAAGTCCTTCAGCAGAGGTGCTCCTCACTGTCACACAGTGGATCAAACAATGTCAGTGATTCTGGAAGAGCTACTTGGTCTCTCTCTCACTGCTCTAATAGCTGTCACCTGCCTGCATGAGCTCAGAAAAGTGAGATCTTTGATGTACCTTACAGATATGAAATAACAATGTGCGCTAATATCTACACACGGTTTCTGCTGGAAAGTTTAAAAAGCCATTTGTTACTGTGATACTAAAGTATACTCCTCTTTGATGCAATACATTTGTTATCTAGTGGTTTCAACCGCTGGAACCACACATCTCTTTACACTGCTCAGCACAAAAGTCACTTACAAATGTTTCTGAGTATTTTGTTAAAGCACAACATAGTAAGGCTTTGATCAGGTAAGATGCTTAAGCAGCAAGTTTAAGCACACAAGTAATCCCAGTGAAGTCCCAAGGATCCATTCACGTGCTTAAATCCATGCTCTCTTTGGTAGGTCAAAACTCAAAATAATCAGGCTACAGCTTGTAACTCAAACTGTTCTGTACACATAAATAAGGCAATGCAAAAATATATTTTAAAAATTATAACAGAAGGCTGGAAAAAATATTCTTACTAGCAGTTAATTGGGAAACAGAACCTTTAAAGAAACAAAAAGAAAAAAGTTTAAAAGTCAGCAGAGGAAAAGAAGAAACTGATGCAGACTCCAGTTTTATGTTGCCACTCCTGATAAAGACATTGTGTATCAGTCCAAGGAAGGACAAATAAGAAGAAAGCGAGTGGTGTTACTTCCTTCTCACATCTTTGCAAGAAGACGATAAAAAGAGTCTGACACATCCTGCGTATCAGCATCTGGCTAACAGATTTAGGTATCTGTCTACATCACTGGCAAACTTCTCAAGCCTTTTCAAGTCTCAGTAATTAGAGAAGAGACTTGTGAGTTTGCTAAACTGAAGGGACTGCAGCCCTTTGGTACATATAGGCCAATAGAACATGGTAAGAAATGGTGGAATGTCCACGTACAAAGTTTACAAAAACCTCCCCTTCAAAGTAAATACCCCAGCAGCTAGTGTTTATCTTCTATGGGCAAGATGAATACAACAGGTGTAAAACAGAATAGGCTTCTGATATGAAAAACAAATCAAAGCAAATCAGCTACATTTAAATTTGGGAATCGCTGGTATCTCTGTATAAAGGATGAGATTCATAGCCTTGCCATACCGCTTAACAAAGAGGAAAATAGTCCCCCTAGTGTACTCTCCATGCAGAAAAGACTGTTTCACAAGACAGGGCTGCAAGAAATTACAAAATAACATTGCGGGAAGAGTTATGGAATTACTTAAGCTGTAGTGAAACCGGGCACCTCTACTACATACACAGACAAAAAGGTTTTTCAGTTTCCTATTTCAAGATTGAGGGAAGTGAGTGCTTCACCCTAAACACTTGCGAGGCAAAACTTGGTTTTTAAATCAGCACACCAGTTTTGTGACTGCAGGACTTTGATTGGGTAACAGATACCTGAATGAGGAAAGATCTAGTCATCGAGGAGCTCTGTAGAACTACCTGGAACAGTCACCCGGCACAGTGCATTTCACAAGGGTGAAACCAGCTCACCCTGAGATCTCTTCCCCCCTCCAGTGATGACGAACATAAATACCAACCTCCCTAAGTATTCAAGACAGAAGCAGATATTGGAACATGCATGGAAACCCTCTCCAGTGGTTTGGTAGTGTATGGGATTGTACCAACCAGGGCTGCCCATGGCACACAGGAGTGTCCGGAACATGGCACCTCTGCAGCATTCACCATACACGACTGCCCTAGCTAGCTTCAGGCACTATTAGGTTAGCCAATGTCCTACCGGGGCCAGGGGAAAGGGGAAGCAAAGGAGATTGTTGGGGGGGGTGTATTGGGCAAATCTTATCCGAATTACCGGAAACGTAATATATGCCTTCCTAACCACATCTGAAATATTCACTTCTGCTTTAATGCCTGAGGCAGGGGGAAAAAAAAAAGTGATAGTTGTAACTCTAATTTATAGCTCTTAAAATAATTGTTTGAGGAGAATAATCCCGACTGTGTTTACGGATTATGGTGTTCAGCACATCTCACTGGAAACAGTATTAATATTTCATATATAATAATACATAAGGTAATAAGACCAAGTTCTCTTCTTCCCTTTGTTTAAAGTAACAATTTTCCCACTCAGTGGTAGAGCAGAATATTGTTAAATGGGCTTGCTGTCTTCAACGATGAATTTAACTGTGTAAAAATATTCTAAAATAAGATAAAAGCCTCCTAACACAGAACTATCTTCTACTCATTTAAAGTCTCGGTGTAACTAGCAATCTGAAGCAGTCTAATATGAAAAGATGACATTAGTTCCTGAAGAGTTGTATTCATTACCTGCGAAGGAAACAAAGATGATAATAACATATAATGTGTTTTAACATCAGGAGATTAAGATGGAGTCCCCATACAAGAGTCCTGCCACTGCACAAACTAAACTACTCTCCAGCCAAGAAATTGAAGTAGTCCTCTTCTAAACGTATACGCACTTGAAAAAGAAATCCTAGCCTTGCTAAGGAATTACATTTTCCAGTTTTAGATGCCTGGCAAATCATTAGCTCCTGACCTCCCCTTTGCCCCTTTCAGTATGCCCCTACGACCCACGCACAACTGCGCCCACAGTTAACGCGACCAAATGCCTTACCCTAACTTCAGAGACAGTTCACAATCCTTACAGGCAGAATTTGCTGCTACCAGCGTACCTGCACCTCCTGAGAAAGATCATCCTAAAGGCTTGTGAGAAACTTCTGAACTAAATTATAACAGAAGAATTTCAAGGGATCCAAGTTTTTAACATTTTAATTAGCTCCAAGTACCAGTTAATGCTGCTCAGCAAAGGAATCAATATCAAATTAACAGTATAAATTGTCAGAAAAACTGTGACGGTATTAAGGATACAAATCAATGTAAGCACTTCATGTTATGGCCCAGATTCTGCTTCTGCAAAAGTGAAAAGGAGTTTTGCCACCAAATTCAGCCAAAACAGCGTCACCCCCATTGTTAGGTAAGTCTTTGTTTGAATCAGATATTGAGAATTTACTGAAAATTCAAAGTACCAGATAAAATTTCTGAATTTGTCATAGCAGCTGACATCTAAAGCCACTGCTTCTGTGTGAAACCAAACAACTTACAAAAGCACAGGCTGTCATTGGAAGATGTAACCCTTTATCACACTCTGCATCACACCTGTAAAGTCAGACCAAAATTCAACACCTAATACAGACACAAAAGCTGTAAAAAGGATGTGTGGTTTAAAAATCCTTGTCTTCAACTAGCTACGCCAGCAATAAACTTTGTTTGTATTTTCCCCAGCCTGAGACAAGTCTGTCAACTAAATACTTCCTTTACTGTGCTTCACTTGGAAGGTAAAAATCATATAGCCGCACTTCAATTCCTAGCAGCAAGTCCTACCCAGGCACCAAAATACAAGACAGGGTGGCATGTACAGAAACTGCCAGAAATGTTTAATCTAAACAGTATTCTTGACCGATTTGTATACTGAAAGTTATCACCTGATCCAAACCTAGATAGATTCAAAGAGAAAATTTAATTTCTCTGTAAAAGCATTGAGCTTGCTGGCAAATTCACCTTCAGCCATCCATTCAGAAACTCCGTGTCAGATGCCGCTAGTAGTGGCCCTCACAGCAACTGAACCTTGCCGGGATTTCCTTCTGCAAACAGTATTGGCATGAAGCAGCACCTGCATTTCTGTACAGCTGCAAGTACGTGACATTTCGGTGTCCAACAGATGCTGACAGATGAACAGGAATATGAGAAGAAAAAAAGCAAGTTCTGGAAATCACTTCAAATGTGCTTTACGTGCAGTTCTGGCTCCTGGTAGGCCTTATAAGACTCTTTTTTGAGGGTAAAACCCTGCCTGCCTGCAACGTGCTTTTGCACGCACTGAGTAAACAAGCCACAAAACCAGATTTTTTTCCCCTCGCTTATTGAAACGGTAGTAGTCTTTCTTAGCTGCTCACTGCCACAGTGCTGGACAGAAAATGCTCGGCTATCAGTAGACCGTGCTCTCATACACTGGCAATGCAGGAATCGCAAACCAGGCATTCCCGTGGCTGAACAGCCAATAACTGCATGCTTTGATTAACTTTATGAAGAAATGTCAAAACCCGAATTTACCTCTACTGCCTTTGAAGAACACATGGGCAAAAAACTGGGGGGGTTCTTGACAAAAATAATAAAGTAGTTCCGTATTTGAGCTTTAAGACTCAGACTGACCATGCATAAAAGCAATTCTGCTCATTTCCATCGAGTTACCTCTGGTGTTACCATAACTTAAAAAAAAAAAAAAAAGAAAAAGAAAAAGAAAAAAAAAAAACCGCACACCTTGTAAGTATTTTTCATTTTTCTTTCTCTCTCTCCCTCTCTCTTTCTCTGGTTATGTGGTTGTGCATCACAGAAGCCAGCTCCGCTCCAGCGTGTACTCTGCCCCCAGAGCCGATAGCCCTTACCGCTTGTACACAGCAACAGGAAAGAAAACTTTCCTTAATCCCTCCCTTAAAAAAAGCGAAGCCGACAGGGCGACCACCATCAGCACGACCAGCACCAGCTCCCGGCGGGCTGCTGTCGGCAGTCCCGCCAGCACCCCCGCTCCGCGGCCGCATCCTCCACGGGCAGCCCGCCCGTCGGGGCGGCGCGGCGGGAGCGCCGCGGCCCCGGGATCCCGCCTCACCTTCCACCCGGCCGAGCTGTTGCTGTCGCCCTTGTCCTTGAAGTAGGGCACGCAGCGGACCATCCAGTCGTAGATCTGGGAGAGAGTGAGGCGCTTCTCCGGGGAGCTCTCGATGGCGCGGGTGATGAGGTCGGCGTAGGAGAGGTTGCCCCACGCGTTGCGCCGCGACGAGCACTTCCTCGGCGCCGCCGCCGGGCCCCCGCTCAGCCCCCCGCCGCCT
>WAAG01066016.1:14966-57262 GCA_013390105.1 Tichodroma muraria | reverse complement strand
GGGTGGTCCTTTGCGCCCTCGGTCGGCAAGAGGGCAGGGAGAGGGGTCCTTTGGGTTACGCCGAAGACTTTTTCCTCCTTCAGAACGCCCTAAAGGGAGACGAAGTCTTAGCATACATGCAACTGCACACTAGCGTAAACCTGTCACTTTGCGGTGCCCCCAAGCCACACGCAAGCAACCCCCCAAAATCTCACAGCCGACGGAGCAGGGGGCAGGAGAAGGCCACCCCGGGGGCTGGTCGGTTAAAAAAAAAAAAATAGTAATAAATCCTCCTTCTTCTTGCAGGGAAAAAGCAAACACAACGGGAACAAATCAAATCGCCAGTCTTCCAACAGGTCCAGTAGCTTTAAGCCCTCCCTAGGGCTGCCAAAGAGAATAGGTTTTGTTCCAGCATCAACACCACATTCATAACCTCCTTGCTCCTGCTGCTGCCATCTTGACAGTTTTTCCCCCCTTCACTTAAGTCATTTAAAAAGCGCAGGCAGACGAGGCAGGGAAAGCCACATCGGGAGGGGCGGGAGGCGGCGGGGGGGGGCTGGATCGACAGCCACCTCCACAAGCGGCAGCAATCGAGATCCGAATTCACGGGAGGAAGAAGCAGCGCTGCTGCATGGTTCCTGCTGCTCCTGCGCCTTCAGCTCCAGAGAGCCTTCCCTTTAAAGGCGAAGGATGGGAAAACGGCAGAGCGCCCGCTCTCCCTGCGAGCAGCCGGCGAGAGGCAAGCGATCCGCCCGCGCCCAGCCCGTCCGCCGCCGCAGCCCGCCCGAGCAGCCGGTCACCCTGCTCTCCGCCGACTTCCACATCCCTCCTCCTAACAACCACCGGCAGCAACACAAAGTTATAGACACACGCAGGGAGACTCAACCTAACCGCACAGCTCAGCACGGCCCGCCCACGGGCGGGCGGTGCCGCGCAGGAGCCGCCCCAAAGGGGCGGGAGCGCCGGGATGCGGGGAGCCGCTGGAACCGGGCGGGCTGGTGAAGCTGCCGGCACCTGGCGAGGGCAGCGCTTCACTATTCGCAGTCCCTGCAGCTCTGGGAGCCCTGTCTGGCCGGCTCGGTGGAAAGCGCTCAAGCCTCTCCAAGTACCCGGTAAATCTTTCCAAGGGTTGTATTAGCCCTGTTTCTGTTCTGTACTTGTTTCCATTGGTCATAAATTATTGGTGCACGAGCTATTCTGGTGAAATTGAAACATAGAGTCTTTGAAAACTTTCACTCTGCCTGTGGGTGATGCCAGGAACATGTTCAGACATGTCCACACGTGAATCCGCTGTACCTCCTCCTTGGAGGTCATGCCTTAGCAGAAAGCCCTGTAAAGTAGCTCACTTGAAGATGTAGTTAATTATGGGTTGAATAAAGGGGTGGCCCACAAAACCAAGGAACATAAAAGCTATTAATATGGATGTAGTTATAAATACTTCACATGGCCACTTCCATGTATCAGTTCTCTCATGGCTTGATATCGACCTAGACTGTGGGCTAGATTTAGTCTAAGAGTAGCATTGTCTCAGGGACAAGATACAGACAATAGCATGGACTGAGAAGCAGGTGTGCTTCTGAAGCTTTGCTGGATCAAATTAGCGGACAAATTAAACTATTCCTGATTCATTGCATTATAGACAAGTAGAGAGATTTGAAAAACATTCAGTTTGATTAGAAAATGGCAAGGCCCTGATCCTGCATGCCTGACACATTCTACTAAGTAAAGCCTAAGGCCCTAAGGATCTAGTTAGGTTTCGAATTCAAGTGGCACTGAACTTAGGAATAGTTTAGTGTGATTTTATTACAAGGGACAGCATTTCAGCTTGTATACAATTAATCCCTGGTTATCTAAATATAGCAGGAGACACTGAATTAATCAGAACGTATGCAGGTTCGAGTAACGGAAATAATTTTCACTGCAACTCCATTTTGGGTCACAATGTTGAGTGCCTTGCCATGGCTTTTGTTGTAACATAGCCCCTACAGGAATGCAAGGCAGCTCAAAAAGACACCAGCCACTCTGCAACTGTGACACTGGCATTCGTGTATATGATTTAGCAGTTGGTAGGGAGGAAAACCACAGTGGCATTGAAGAGCCAGCAACCTAGATCAGACAAAAAGGCGCAGTGAGAAGATGCTTAGTCCAACATCATATCTCCAAGGAGTCTTTCCTTGTGGCTTTCAGCAGTTAGCCAGAGAAGGCCAGCTGTGAAACTGACTGGTGCTCAGCCCTTTCCCAGAACTAGCTACTGCTTGGGACTGATTTTGACCACTGCAGAAACCTCCACATGGAGCGCATCCTGAGGTTCCAGGGAACGTAGCACTTTGACCTTGGGCTGGGTTACAAGCAGCAAATCTAGTCCTAAATGATATCCTCATCTTCATTTATTTATTTAATTGGCATTGCATTACTCTACAGGCACTGCTATTAGGTCTCATTGTACTAGATGAAGGCCCTGCACGTGGTAAGAAATGCTCCACTCCCTGGCAGAATTGCAGTCTAAGTGAGGCAGAAGAGGGCGGGAGAAAGGAAATAAGTAAGTAGTAACCCTATTAAAAAGATGATGGACTGAGGCACCGAACAATTACATGACTGTACTGAGGTCATACAGGAAGCCCATGCCAGAACTGAGAAATGAAACTGGATCACCTGAGTGCCAGCCTTGAGCAAGATTATCTGTCCTCTTCAGAATTCACTGGTATATCAGTTGCACAACCTTTATCACACGTCATTGTACCAGTTCTTCACAGCTCCATGCACCACGTGTGTGCCTATGATAATGCAGTTTAGGGGCGTAATTAAAACCGCCGTATAATTGTTCCTACACGTTTTGCTTATGAAAAGTGCATGAGCAAAACAGAAAGACACAGGAGCTCTGCTTATTGTCTTTCCATGGCTGGGCCTACTGAAATATACATAAAAACTGATCAAAATTGAATCTAAAGCCTGCACAATTTTCAGTCTCTTCCTTTAAGTACTTTCATGCCCCAAGGGTGGGATTTTCCAAAAGGCTCCATTTATGGGAGTTTTATCACTGACTTCAACCGGAATAAAGTTAGGCCAGCCCTCAGGCCGTTTGAAAGCCAGCTCACTTACTTTGCCTACTTAGACTGCTTAGGGCAGGGCTGTGTCTTCCTCTGCATCTCTTTTTGTCTAAAAGGCCACTCAAGCTGATGTGGGGAATGTGTGTGCCTATCACGGTATCTGGATTACATGGACCTGGCAGGGTCACAGTCACATGGCAGCTAGAGGAGTGCAGGTGACATTTCTGGCTTCACCTCTCACACAAATATCTTAACTGCAAAAGCAGGATTGGAGCTAAAGTCTCACAGGGGGTGGGAGACCTGGAATTTCTTGTCAGCACAGCATTATGGACATCTCCTATAAAGAGTACTGCGCTCAATAAATGAATGTTATATTGCCCTTACGTTAAACAATGGCTGCATTGTCTACGTGGACCTCACACAAACAAGCATATCGTGGGTTGTTTTGTAAGACACCTGCAGCCTGGTCTCTGAGCAGTTTGTGTCCCCTGCAATAACCCTGTGTACCCCTCCCATTCACCCTGTGAGAAAGTGGCTCCCTTAGTGTGTTTTTGTTCTTCCCACAGTTCCCTACTGTGTCCTTTAAACACAGACTGGGCAACAGGCAATGGGCTCTGTGGTTGATTCAGAGCAACCTGGATGCTGATGATTAGAAAGAAATGTCATTTATAAACCAGCCAAATTAATACCTTGAGACTTTAACTTTTTGGCCCAGTTTGGCTAAAACTGGCTAGTGGGTTTCACAGTTGTTGTGGAACTGATTGGCTGACTGGCAGACACAGAGCAAGGGTCCAAACTGTGCCATGGAAACTTGGTGGGTTTGCCAAAGATGGCCACAGATTTCTAACTATAAAATTTTCCCTGAAGTGATATACAGCAACTTAAAGATCACTTCAAGTTAAACTGTCTCAGTGTTATTTATGAGGCCTGCAATACTGGTATTTCCTTGAAATCCTTCTTCTTAATGTCCCACTGAAGGAGCATCTCAGCTTCCTTTTTAAACCAATAGTCAGGTTCTCAGTGTGCCATGGATGTGACCCAAATATACTTTGAGGGCCAGGAAGAAACGTAAGAGGTAGGGAAAAAGCAAAAACTAATTGGATATTTTAAACCCTTTTGAAAAACCTGCTTTTTAGGCAGACATTGCTAAAAAGCTTTGCCTGCTCTTTAGGCAGACATTGCTCAAAAGCTTGCTTCATGGTTTTTAAATATGTGGGGGTACATGCAGTTCTTCAGTTTATACTGTTAGGATGCGCAGTCAAATTGCTGAGATACAGCAAGAAACTTCACTTTTTTAATTACTATTATTCATCTTATATTATATGAAGGAATTTTGACTTGTGAAGATAGCTAGCTCTCCCCCTTAGCTTGGTCCGAGTGACCAAACGCCGTTCTTCCTCCCCACTGACTCGTTGTGCAACGCGGCCGTGTCCACTTAAGCCCGTCTCGGTTACCCCACGTGGGGTTAATTATACCCACTTATCGCGTAATTGCTCCATCATTATAACTTAACACCTTCCTGCGCCCACACGGCGCGGGCAGAGGGAGCGGCGGCGCTGGCCNCGGAAAATAATAAACAATCGAGTAAAATGCGGCGCGGGGCGGGGGCCGGGCGGGCTCCGCGCCCCCTCCCCGGGGCTGCCCCTCGCCCGCAGCCCTGCCGCCAGAAAAGCTTTCCTGAAGGTGCCGCGGCGCTCGCACGAAAATCGCCTTCAGCCAGAAGGTACTGCTGCGCTGAGGAGCGAGCAAAGCCGGCTCTCGGCTTTCCCCGATCCCCTTGTCTCAAAGCTAAGTTGTGCCAGGCTGCAGGTGCCCTCCAGATGTGGGCTTCGAGGCAGCGGAGATCATGTGTGGTGGGAGGGGAAGGGACTGAGTGGGTACGTGCCTGGCAGCCAGGTGTGCCAGTCTAGTGTGCCAAATGCCTAGAGGTAGGGCACCGACAGGGAGACCTGGAAGCCGCACCTCTGAAACTACGTCAGCGTCGGTTGTCTTCGCGGGACAAAAAACGTCCCCGAGGTGACTGTCCTGTCCCCATGGTGCTGTGCAGAGAGATGCAGCCTCAGTCCTTGCTTCGTTGAGGTGGTGCTTACACAGCACAGCCCTAAAATAACTACCTCTCACAGCCCTTCTTTCCTCTACCTGCGAACAGAAGGCGCGCTTGTACAGCAGGGGATTTAATCGGGGATCAGGTGACGAGAATGAGGGCTGCAGGAAAGGATTTACCTTTTCTCTGGCTCGCAGCCTGGCCTCTCCTTTTGACAGCAGGTGCCCAGTACGGCCTATTTCACTTCCTCCAAAGAATTAATTATTTTCTCCCGTACGTGGCCCCTGAAGGAAGAGGTATAAACACCTCCCTCATGCTGTCGTCCTGTATTTCCAGTGATCGGAGCACTTGTTCAGGAGCTGAAGATGTGGCTCCTGGTCCTATTCCCAGGACTTTGTGTTTTCTTCTCTGACAGATGTTTGATGTAAAGTACATAGAGCACACTTTCAAAAGGAGACTGAAATCCAAGGCTGCTTCCCTCCCTGCCCCATGGCAATGTTATTATTGCTAGGTCATGGCCTCTCCTTGGTTGCTCCCGTGAATCCCGAAGCCCCACCCTCTCCCCCAAGCAGCAGTACGGGTTCAACAGGCTGGTTGGAAATGGAGTGCGCGTTAGGGTAGCCTGCCTCCCTGGTAAAATACTCTTCGGGAAGGTCAGAGCGAGGCATCTGAACCCCGGGGGGCAGAAGAAGGAGAAAATGACTTCGTGTCTCCTGGTGTGAGGGCCACTGCAAGGCACACAGGGGGAAGGAAGTCCCCCCCGGGGAGTTGAGGGAAGGTTCAAAGGGGCTGGTGAAGTGCTAAGCAAAAGCAGTCAGCGGCTTAGCACATGGCGGAGGAGTCGATTGTAAGCATTTGCAGCTGGTTCTCTCTCTCTCCTTCCTCGGAGGAACTGGGTAACTGCTGACTCAGGAGTTGCATCAAGTCGGAGGAATGGGAAGGGGGTTACGTTTCCCGAGTGCCCGCACCCGCCGCAGGGCGATGGGGTAGCGCCGGGCACCTCCTACCTGCTGTCCCCTCTTGGAAGAGCGATCAACGGCCGAGCGCTCTAAGGAGCCAGAGCCTCTTGGTATGTGTTGGATGTGCTCTGAGCAGGCTACGCAGCCGCGGCCGTGGGTCTCGTCTTGCATGGAAACGTGTCCGAGCTACGAATTCCAGCACTGGGTCCGGGGAGAAGACAAGGCATGGAGCTGCCCAACATGGGGTGGTTGTGGGTATGTGAAAGGCAGAATATCCTGTATCTTGAGATGCTGACAACCTAAAAATAGGATTTCATTACCTCCAGGATTAGGCATCAGTTGAGCAGAGGATTTTGGGAGGGCAGTTTTGAACTTTAATGCTTTGGTTCTGCCCCGGTCCTGTTCTGGCACTGAAGATCTTACATTCCTTGCAGCTCATGTGAATGTCACTCAGACATGCTCAGGGCATGCAGTTATAGCAGCTGCCCTGCAAACTCCTCCAGGAATCTGAAAAGTTGAATTCTTCCATTTGCACACACCCTTGCCTGCCTTGCAAAATCATTTCCTTCAGTTTAGCAAACCAAAACTTCAACTGAAGTCATTCACTGCCAGTATATGTATGAATAGGTAATAGGGAGAGGCAATAACAGCAAGAGTGAGACTTGATTTTATTGTTTTTCAATAAAATTTTGGGGTACCATTTAGGTGAGCCCATCTAATTGAATACACGCCGATCTGCTAAAGAGCTTGCTGCTTCTAAATACAGTAGCTACTCTTCATAACAGGCATGTCTAGTTTAAAGTATAGGTAGAGGTATTATAAACCTTGTTTAACCAAAATGGACTTTTTTCCTTGGAAGTAAACAGGGGAAACTGGGGAGGGACTCTAACTGAGGTCTGACAGATGTTCAAGTATGCGAAGCTTAAAGAGGAACGTGTGCTATTCAGTTTGCTCATGGAGCCTTTGTGACCTGCGTCTTCGCAGTAATGATGACACAAGCTTTTTTGAATAAAAGGAAGAAATTAACTGCCGTGGCTAATTGCACCCTTGCTAGCTTGCTAACCAAGGACACCATTTGACTGTGAAAATTGTTGGTGTACCCAAATCTCTCAGCTGGACAGAATATCCAAAGTGAGAGTGTTCCCATATCTGTGGGTTAGAAGGGATATTTAAAAATCTTCCTTTAATTCAAAAATTAAACACTATTGCTTTACAACAGTGGTGCACTGCTTTGAAAAATTAAGATCATATGGAATCGTTTATTGTTTTTCAATAAGTATTCAATCTCTGGTGCAATTTTATGTACTCGCTAATGCATAAAGTCTTTTGGAACAGGAATAAAGCACCACAAAGCATGATTTAATGCTATAGGGTCACCAGATCTGTTTCACATTACTGGATGTTTCAGTCTGCTGAAAAGAAGGGGTTGTCCCTGAACCAGTGAAACAATGATGGAGAAGGTGGGGGGAAGCCCATAAATCTGAAACACTTTGGAAATACAGTGCACATGTCAACAAAAACTTTTAAAGGATTCAGTGGGGATTTGGCTGCATAAGAGATTAAAATTATGTAAATTTATATTAAGTAACAGGAAAGTTAAAACAAAGTCAGTATTAATAGTACAATACTTGGTTGCAATTTAAGGCGTCTTAATAAATCATGTTTTCAAACAGTACAGGCCTACATAAGCATGTGACTGTAAGAGAAAATAAGAGCAAGTAATCTGGGAGTGCACAAAAGTGCTTTTGTTTGTAGTTCTGTAGTCATTGGAAGTGCCTATTCTTGTGCTTATTCACAAACACCTCTGGCTCCTTCTTCCAGAAATTCTATCCAAATGTTTTTGTTCTGACTTCGTTAGAGGACTTTGTGCTTTGGTTCTTTTCATATGACTTGTTCAGGGTTCAGTCTTACAGTGTCTTTCCTCTGGCAAGGGACTGAGATGGGTCTGATGCCTTCACTCCTTTTTTTTCCTTTTGCCTTCTTTTTCCCCCCCAAGAATGACAAGCTGTGGGGCAATCTTTGCTCTCAGGGCCTGGACATTTCCCTTTCACTGGTTCAGCAGGGATCAACAAGAAGAGGTTGAGTCTGACAAGTAAACCATGCATGTTCTGAGCCACCTGGCAATCAACTCTGCAGGCACGGGAGGCAACCTTTCTGCTTTTATCATGAACCTGAGAGCAGTAGAACCATCTGGCTAGTTATAATTTAACAGAAACACCATTTTTCATCTCGCTCTGGTGGAATGCTTTCTTTTAAATGTCATCTGTAGAGTCTCCTGGTGAGTGGGAGCTTCAGTTTTGCTTTGTATTTCTTACAGATACTGACAAAAACTAGTCCTCCAGGTTACTGAATAAGAGTCATATTCCTTCTCAGAGGCCTAAGCACACTAAAAATTGTTTGCAATAACTTTAATACTTCAATCAAAATATTTTCAGTATATATTTGTCATTTATAACCAGTAGAAAAATTGACTGGTACTTTTATTAATTTTGAAATCTTACATTTTTAGCAGCTTTATTAAGCAAGTAAATTAATCTTCAGCTTTTCTGTAGCACTGGAACTTGTTCATCATGGCTGTGCTTTTCATCATTCTTTGGTAATTAATAGTAGTAATTTCAAGTTAGTTCAGATCTTTTGTTCAAAATAAAGAGAGTATACATGTGTCTTCTGGATTAGCCCCTTAATGTGACCTCTCCTGTCTGCTCAAATTATAGTATCAAAATAAAAATCTTCAGAAAAATGGAGCCAGTTGAATGAATACATGATCACTATTAAAACCAATACCCTGAGGACTAATTGCTGTCTTCAATTAACTTTTGCCCAGATCCTATATCATAGCCATTGTACAATCTTAAATAAAATAAATAAAATCCTCTTTAAAGTCCTTTCCAGCTTTTTCCAGAACAGTTGTCAGTTTACGCATGTATTCCTACTTTAACTTGTATGTATGTTTGTTAAGACTATTGCTTGTCTGTAGATGGCAATAGCATTACAGTGCTGAAGTAGCCCCCAGCCTGTGAAATAAGGCTGTGATGCTGGTGAGCATTAACTTTGAGAATGGAGAGAAATAATACCTTGCCTTTTTCTTTTCTCTTTTTTTTTTTTTTTTTTATGTCTGCAGCAGTGGCAATGGGGACTGTTCTACTTGCAGGAATGTTGGGACTAATCATGTGAGAAAAGATCCTGGAGTGATGAGGCAGCATATTTCCCATGTCTGAGGTCAGGATTTGTTCTGTGAAGCTGACCTTTAAAACAGCCTGAAAATGAGGAACGTGGCACCAGAGAGCAGAGCAGGAAGCATGAAATTATGTAATATA
Source organism: Tichodroma muraria (assembly GCA_013390105.1). Taxonomy (NCBI): domain Eukaryota; kingdom Metazoa; phylum Chordata; class Aves; order Passeriformes; family Sittidae; genus Tichodroma; species Tichodroma muraria. Next base: position 47,916 of record WAAG01066016.1, on the reverse strand, counting down.
TGTTTCTTCTGCATATGAAATACTTTTTTAAAAAAAAAACTCCAGGTTTGTGATTCAGCATTTTCTGCCAGTGAGAGATACAAGAAAGGGGAAAATTCTGTAGCAAAAAAGAAAGTCCCTATTGTTCTAAACAAAACCTAATAAAATATTAGCCATCAGGTATTTTTGTTCCTTTCTGACGAGCTGGGGTTGAGATTGTATTTTCCCAAAATCACTCTCCCCTCAGACTCCTGATCTGAGAATCTTGGAATTGAAGACGAAGTTTTATTTAGGCACAGCCTGGGAACCTTTTCTGTATATAATCTGTGTGAAGTGCCTCCAGCTTTATTGGCATTGGATTCCTAGGTGACTGCTGTTTCAGCTCTGACAAACAACTGCAGGAGAGACCAGTGATGAGGAAGCTCCGGGGTGCTGGTGCCCAGTGGATGTTTGGTGCAGGACAGGCAGGTCAGGGACCACCCAGGGCTAAAGCATCAGTTTGGGTGAGGTTGCTGGCGTGGGTTTGATCCTAGCTGCATGGTGATGCAAGCCCTAGACACAAGCTCTCCTCTCTGACCTTATGCAAAAGTACCTTTCCTGCCTTTTTTTCCTTCTTGCCTTTTCACCCTGTGCCCTTTCCCTTGTTGAGATGCATGAGGTTGCATTGAGAGGTTTGATGCCGGATGCCTTAGCCTGTTGCCACCTCCCTGGTCTTAAAAATGCTGCTGACCTGTTTGGAAGGAGAAAATGAGGGAGCCATTTCATCCTTCTCCCTCCTTGGAGACTGGGTCTGTGTTAAGATGGCATTTACCTCTCTTGATAAAGGAGGTGGCAGGGGTGGGGAGCACTCCCAGAGAGTGGAGCTCAGCTGGGTCCATGGACAGACTGGTCCCTGGCAGTGTGTTGGCCTCAGGTTGTTAGCATTATTTTCCCAAACAATTCCCAGGCACAGGCATAAAAAGTCTGCAGTCTTTGATGGGTAAGAGGGTTTAACAGCCTGTACACAGCTAGTCTGTGGCCATTGGCTCATATATCCCTATGGATGTGGTCTGGGTGTGTGTGGGGCAATCTGTGGTCAGACCAGAACCCTGCGCAGGGGCAGCCTTGCTTTCCAGTGTTGAATTACGTCATGGGGAAGAAGGGAGACTGCCTTGTCATGCTTTTCCTGTACCTGCTGAGATGGCAGCACCAGCAGGGGTGACTGATGGCTCTTTTTTGGTTGCTCCAAATGCCAGACAGAAGGAAGCTGGCTTGCATCTGCCTCAGGCTCTGAATAGATTTTTTTTTTAATTTTTTTTTTAGAGTCCTAAGGGACAAGCAAATGGATATAAGCACGTACTGTATTTCTGAGACCAGCACTGGGATGGCCTGCATATTATAAATTGATGTTGAAAAATGGGTGGTGGAACATTAGAGCCACACAAAATGATTCAGAGCCTGAAGAAAATGCTTCACAATGGGAGACATGAAGCACTTTGTCTCTTTAGTATATCAAAAAAGGCCTAACAGAGAGTTGATTATGTTGGTGAAGGAACTTCCTTGGAAGAAAAATATCAGGTACTGAAAGGCTCTTTAATCTAGTAAATTATGGGAATGTGTTTCAGCAAGCTGAAATCAGATACATTCATATGAAAAACTGGGCACAAATATATTGGAATGAAGGTGGTTAATCACCATAGCAAGCTGTCAGGGTAGTTGGAACATTTTCCAGATGTGTCCAAGCCAAGACAGGCCTGTTTCTGAAGGGTGTGCACTAACCACAGTTAAAAGCGTGAGGGACACTGCAGTCAAGTCTCAGGCAGGGTAAACAGGTGAGGTTTGAAGGACTGTGGTGTGTGACAGGCTTGACTAACAGCTCCCAAAGGAGCTGTGAAGATCTAATGGTTCCCATCTGTCCTTAACCTCTGAGAGACTGAGAAAAACAGCACTTAGCAGAAAGTGGAAGGAGAGAATCAGAATGACAGCCTCATCGCAGGTATACTCCTGTGACCTCTGTTTCTAGAAGGACTGTGTCTTTCACCTGCTTGGGGCTTTACTAATGTTTGCTCTACTCCCGACACAAGAACAAGCTTTCTCCAGTCCAGAGGCTCTCTGTACAGATTGGCATCAGCACCTTTCGTTTTAGGAGAGCGTGAGTAAAAATTCGTGATGCTCAGCAGCTCAGTGGTAGCTAGGATAAGTAGTTTCCTTTTTCAGTTTTTTTTAAATTCCATCCTCTTAAGATTTGGACTTGCCTGTTCTTCACACCTCCTAGTTTCCCTAGTATCCATTTCCTTGTATTGCCTTTGCCACCAGGCTCAGTGTATTTTCCTGCGTTGATAATCTGTGGTACAGGATGTCTTGGAGGGTGCTTCCTACCTATAATTTGACAAAATAAACTCTGTCTTTCTTGCACAGATTTCACACGGGATGGGTATGTTAGTGATGTGCTGTGTAGATAAGAGCTTGTCAGGAACTTTTTTGATAAAGTACCTTTCATCCAGAAGTACAGATTTGTAGCTGCTGTAGCTATTGACGGAAACACACTAAGGTATCTTTGCAAAATACCTGCAGTCTGTATCTAGAGAAGTGCTCTATTCTAGTTTTAAAAACAAGGCTCCTTTTCCAGACATCCAGTTGGTTGGTGGAAACCAGGAATTTCTTATCACATGTTGCCTTTTCTGGGGTACCAGTGCTTTCCTGCTTACTCCCCATCTTCCAGGGATGATGCAAGTATTTTATTCTGTCAAGCCCTAAGACAAGTTTGCTCACTTTTACTTGTTCCAAAGGGCAATTACATACAAAGTCAGAGGTGAAACAAGGCAAGTGATCTCCCCACAGCATCCCTGTCTTCAAATTGGAGAGACGTGGATTTGCAAGGTGGACTGTTTGGTGGATAAGGCATTGACTGGATGGATGCAGAAAGAGAGTTGTGGTCAAAGACTCTGTGCCTAAGTAGAGGCTGATGCCGAGTGGTGTCCCTCGAGGCTCTGTCTCTTTAGTATATTTATTAATGACAGTAGGGCCAAGTGCACCCTCAGCAAGTTTGCAGATGGCATAAAGCTGAGCGGTGCAGTTGAGACAACAGAGGGAAGGGATGTTATCTAGAGGAACCTGGACAAACTGGAAAGTGGTTTGTCAAAGTGGGTGCACGAGAACCTCATGAGGTTCAACAAGTGCCAGGTGCTGCAGCTGAGTCCAGGCAATCCCAGACAGTACAAACTGGAAGAACTCATGGAGATCAGCCCTGTGGAGAAGGACTTCTGGGTTCTCATGGATGAAAAGTTGGACAGGAGCCAACAGCATGCACTTGCAGCCCAGAAAGCTAAACACATCAAGAGGTGTGGCCAGCAGATCAAGGGAGGTGATTCTGCCCCTTTAGTCTGCTCTGTGAGTCCCACCTGGAGTGCTGCATCCAGCTCTGGGGTCCCCAGCACAAGAAAGATGTGAACCTGTTAGAGTGAGTCCAGAGGAGGCCACAAAGATGATCAGAGAGATGGAGCACCTCTCCTGCCCAGACAGGCTGAGTGAGCTGGGATTGTTCTTCTCTTCATGGAGAAGGGAAGGCTACAGAAAGACCCATTGCAGCCTTACAGTACTTAAAGTGGCTTATAAAAATGAGGGAGAGAGGCTTTTTACATGTAGTGATAAGACAAGGGGGAACGGTCTTAAGCTTAAAGAGGATAGGTCTAGATTAGACGTTAAGGAGAAATTTTTACTATGAGGATGGTGAGGCACTGGAACAGGTTGCCTAGAGAAGCTGAGGATGCCCCACCCCTGGAAGTGTTCAAGGTCAGGCTGGGTGGAGCTTGAAGCAATCTGATCCAGTGGAAGGTGTCCCTGCCCCTGGCAGGGGGGTGGAAACTAGATGACCTTTAAGGTCCAGCCATTAAGGTTAATCCAAGGTCCCTTCCAACCCAAACCGTTTTATGATTGTATGAAATGAAGGGGTGGAGTTGTCATCCAGTTGTCATGCAGTTGTTGTCAATACCCACATACCATGAACCTGGTTCATAGACTCTCTAGAACAGGGAAGTTAGAGGTAGAGCAGGGTTTTGAACTGAGATCTCCAAACAGAGTCCTAAACTTATTTTTATGTGGGGAACAAAATCCCTTTGAAGAATAAGAAATGTCGAGGGAGAGGGGAGGGATCATGTTTGTTTTACATTTGGGGTTTTTTGGAGGACATGTAAGAGGTTTTCCAGCCAGTTTTCCTGAAGCCCCAATACCTCTGGAAAGCAGTAGAAGTATCTGCATGAGCGAAGAGCTCCAGCACAGGAAAGTACAGAGGATGTAAGAGGAAAAAGGCTTTGGCTGGAGAGATGGAAGTGGTGAAGTCCTGCAGTCACTTGGTAGACTTTTCTGCAAAGACTGCAGTTGCAAACAGACCCAGGCAGGAGCTCACCCAGATTTTAAGAAACATTTAGTTTTAGAACTTAAGAGCCCGTGTTTTAGTCTGAACTGAACCCGTAAGTCTAAAACTTCTTTAAACTCTGGATGAATGTTGCTTTTAACCTTACCCTGTAGCTTGGATCCATTTGTTTAGTCATTGGCTAGGTGAAGGTTATTCCTTGTCTCAGAGAAAAGATTTACCTTTGCTCTCTCTCTCACGTTAGCTTACTGTTGTCCCCCCACAAAAGTTTATCTGCTTTTATATGCATATCCTGCTGCTAAATGTGGATAAAATAAGGAGATAGTTCTTTTACTCTCATTCCTTTCAGCTTGTTGATGCAGGATTCAGTCATATACATGGTAATGTGTAACTGAAGGATGTTGGCCCTGTCCAGCTGGCTTAGATCTCACCTCTAAGCCTGTACTTAAAAAAACCTATGTATTCTGAGCAGCATGGGAAGCTCTCCAGGGCCCAGAATGTGAAAATTAATCAATTCTTGTAAGAATGTTTCTGTAATGCTGTGGAATCCAGCCAAGAGACATGATGAATGTGAAAACTGTTTTCTAGGACATCCAGTTTAATTTAATTTTGTCATGCCCACAGAACTTTTCAGCAAATGTCTGTATCCTTCCATCCTGCATCCTTTTGTGATGTGGTTACCCTGGCAATCCAGCTGACTTTCCAGAAAAGCCAGCTCCATCAGAGTTCATTGACTTGCTATGTTAAGGGCCTTCAGTAGGCTTCAGCATCTATTGATGCCAGTTCTTTCATGGGCTTGGACTGATATGAGAAGAGGTCGGCAGAGAGGGTTATGCTCTAGGAATGCTTGACTGGAGCTGATTTTTTTTCCTTGTTTCTTCTTCATTCTACATAGACCAATAATCTTGAAACACTGAGGTAATTTTTNGGGTGCACGAGAACCTCATGAGGTTCAACAAGTGCCAGGTGCTGCAGCTGAGTCCAGGCAATCCCAGACAGTACAAACTGGAAGAACTCATGGAGATCAGCCCTGTGGAGAAGGACTTCTGGGTTCTCATGGATGAAAAGTTGGACAGGAGCCAACAGCATGCACTTGCAGCCCAGAAAGCTAAACACATCAAGAGGTGTGGCCAGCAGATCAAGGGAGGTGATTCTGCCCCTTTAGTCTGCTCTGTGAGTCCCACCTGGAGTGCTGCATCCAGCTCTGGGGTCCCCAGCACAAGAAAGATGTGAACCTGTTAGAGTGAGTCCAGAGGAGGCCACAAAGATGATCAGAGAGATGGAGCACCTCTCCTGCCCAGACAGGCTGAGTGAGCTGGGATTGTTCTTCTCTTCATGGAGAAGGGAAGGCTACAGAAAGACCCATTGCAGCCTTACAGTACTTAAAGTGGCTTATAAAAATGAGGGAGAGAGGCTTTTTACATGTAGTGATAAGACAAGGGGGAACGGTCTTAAGCTTAAAGAGGATAGGTCTAGATTAGACGTTAAGGAGAAATTTTTACTATGAGGATGGTGAGGCACTGGAACAGGTTGCCTAGAGAAGCTGAGGATGCCCCACCCCTGGAGGTGTTCAAGGTCAGGCTGGGTGGAGCTTGAAGCAATCTGATCCAGTGGAAGGTGTCCCTGCCCCTGGCAGGGGGGTGGAAACTAGATGACCTTTAAGGTCCAGCCATTAAGGTTAATCCAAGGTCCCTTCCAACCCAAACCGTTTTATGATTGTATGAAATGAAGGGGTGGAGTTGTCATCCAGTTGTCATGCAGTTGTTGTCAATACCCACATACCATGAACCTGGTTCATAGACTCTCTAGAACAGGGAAGTTAGAGGTAGAGCAGGGTTTTGAACTGAGATCTCCAAACAGAGTCCTAAACTTATTTTTATGTGGGGAACAAAATCCCTTTGAAGAATAAGAAATGTCGAGGGAGAGGGGAGGGATCATGTTTGTTTTACATTTGGGGTTTTTTGGAGGACATGTAAGAGGTTTTCCAGCCAGTTTTCCTGAAGCCCCAATACCTCTGGAAAGCAGTAGAAGTATCTGCATGAGCGAAGAGCTCCAGCACAGGAAAGTACAGAGGATGTAAGAGGAAAAAGGCTTTGGCTGGAGAGATGGAAGTGGTGAAGTCCTGCAGTCACTTGGTAGACTTTTCTGCAAAGACTGCAGTTGCAAACAGACCCAGGCAGGAGCTCACCCAGATTTTAAGAAACATTTAGTTTTAGAACTTAAGAGCCCGTGTTTTAGTCTGAACTGAACCCGTAAGTCTAAAACTTCTTTAAACTCTGGATGAATGTTGCTTTTAACCTTACCCTGTAGCTTGGATCCATTTGTTTAGTCATTGGCTAGGTGAAGGTTATTCCTTGTCTCAGAGAAAAGATTTACCTTTGCTCTCTCTCTCACGTTAGCTTACTGTTGTCCCCCCACAAAAGTTTATCTGCTTTTATATGCATATCCTGCTGCTAAATGTGGATAAAATAAGGAGATAGTTCTTTTACTCTCATTCCTTTCAGCTTGTTGATGCAGGATTCAGTCATATACATGGTAATGTGTAACTGAAGGATGTTGGCCCTGTCCAGCTGGCTTAGATCTCACCTCTAAGCCTGTACTTAAAAAAACCTATGTATTCTGAGCAGCATGGGAAGCTCTCCAGGGCCCAGAATGTGAAAATTAATCAATTCTTGTAAGAATGTTTCTGTAATGCTGTGGAATCCAGCCAAGAGACATGATGAATGTGAAAACTGTTTTCTAGGACATCCAGTTTAATTTAATTTTGTCATGCCCACAGAACTTTTCAGCAAATGTCTGTATCCTTCCATCCTGCATCCTTTTGTGATGTGGTTACCCTGGCAATCCAGCTGACTTTCCAGAAAAGCCAGCTCCATCAGAGTTCATTGACTTGCTATGTTAAGGGCCTTCAGTAGGCTTCAGCATCTATTGATGCCAGTTCTTTCATGGGCTTGGACTGATATGAGAAGAGGTCGGCAGAGAGGGTTATGCTCTAGGAATGCTTGACTGGAGCTGATTTTTTTTCCTTGTTTCTTCTTCATTCTACATAGACCAATAATCTTGAAACACTGAGGTAATTTTTCTGCATATCATCAGACTTTTGTTCCAGCAGATTCTCTGTAGGGGTGAAGTTTTCCAGGAAAGGTCTCTTCTTATGTACCTCCCTTCAATGTGTCTGTGCAATAGTTTGACTTGAAAAAATCTCAATATAATTTCTTCCTTTAGGCAAGCCACAGAGGGACCAATGTTTAATAAGTTTGTCTATATTTTCCACTTGAGTTTAGCATTTTTTTAACACGTGAAGATTAAGAAACAGAGCCTGAAAGGTACTTAAGTATGCAAGAACATTGGGCATTGAAATGCCTGACTCCCTGAGTGCCACGTGGAGTGCTTGCACTTTATGAGGGGAAAGTTTGGTGCCTCAGGAAAACAGAACCTGAATGCACAAGGAGCTGCTTGCACCAATCAACAGAGGTATGAGCCTGGAAATGGAAATCACATGAGGAAGACCAAGCAGACAAGAGCTGCTCTGATGATGAAAAGCAACAACAAAATAATTTAAAAAACCCCAAACTGAACAACAACCCATGAAATGTTAAACAGAGGTTGACCCATCCCCTCTAGCTCCTTCTAGTTTCTTTGCTCATGTTTTTGGAGAGGATACAGTCTATACATTCTCCTAGGATATTATCAGTGGATAAGATTCCTGCAAGCTCAACCCTGTGGGAGGAGGAGGAGGAGAAGTGGAGACACTGATTATGAAGTGGTGGCAGAATAGGACTAGGGAGCTTCTTGAAGTTCTTAACCATAGTAAGCCCAAGCAAGGGCCATGTTTTTTATAAAGGTGTAGTCATGGGGGTATTTTTGAGGACCCTGTCATAAGCCAAATCCTACAAGTGCTCCAGATTTCAGAGCATTGGGATTTCAGGGTTGTTCAAAAGCCAGACTCCTCTAAGTCTGTTCCAGATATTGTGATTTTTTGAGAACAGGATCCTAGCAGAAAACAACCACAATAGAGAGATTTCTTCATTGAGATACAGAGAGCAACTCATCAACACAGCTTCCTTGAGTGTGAGGAATTCACAGCTGTACCTGAAAATGTGTGAGTCACTGTTTCTCATAAGACCACCTGTATGTGCAATGAGCATCCCAGAATTACTTCAATCCCAGGAACAGGTGGCACTACCAGCTCCACTTGCCAAAAAGTCCCCACATGCAGGGGCAGCAATGACTCCCACCAAGAACTTCTGCATCTCAGGGTGAAGACAGCCTTCCATCACCCAGGTAACACGCTACCAAATATATGCTAAAAATGATGGGTTGGAGACAGGGATCCAGGTGCATCCCTGTCGCAAGGTAGCCATACAGAAGCTTTCCAAAAGCTTTTTGGGGGCCTGCCTGTGGCTTTGGTCAGGAGCACACATGCCCTGTACCCTGCACCAAAGGTTCCTGCTGGTGCTGTGACCAGGAGGATTCAGCTTGAGCCATTGCAAGGCAGAATCTGGCCATGGGGAGAAGGCTGGGATAGCCTTCCAACAACCAACATGAAAGGGGTCAGAGCACCAAGAGAGTTCAAGAAGTCTGGACAGTACTCTTGGACACATGGTGTGACTCTTGGGGATGGTCCTGTGCAGGGCCAGGAGCTGGACTCAATGATCCCTTTGGGTCCCTTCCAATTTAGATTATTCTGTGATATAAGGTAGCCCCAATTTCAAGGAAGCCCTTGCTTCCCAAAACCAAGTTATAATTGACTGGTTGTGTATTAAAAACATAAATGTCTTTAAAAACATAAATCATGGTGAAGGCTGGGTCATCCCCGTCCTGTGGAAGGCTCTGCTGCCCACCTGCCCCACACTTCCCTGTCCAGCAGCCACCCTGTAGCCCCTCATGACCCCTCTGTCCCCGTTTTGGTGTCCACCCTGCCCGACACGGGACACAGGGCTGTATCCCATGCAGGGAGTGTGGGCGTTTGTGGTCTCCCTTTTTTTTCCCAGCACTTTACAGAATTTTTCGGGTTGGAGGGGACCTCTGGAGATCATCCAGTCTGAACCCTCTGCCAAAGCCAGGTCACCCGGAGCAGGTGACACAGGAACATGTCCAGGTGGATTTGGCATCTCTCCAGAGAAGGACACTCCACAGCCTCCACAGGCAGCCTATTCCAGTAACATAAAGAAGTTCTACCTCATGTTGAGGTAGAACTTACTGTGTTTTAGTTCACGTCCATTGCTCTTCATCCTGTCGCTGGGCAGCACCGAAAAGTAGTCTGGCACCATCCTCTTGGCTCCTGCCTTAGAGAGACATATATATGCATTAGTGGGATCACCTCTCGGTCTTCTCTACTCCAGACTGAACTTTCTGAAAGGGATCTCAGCCCAGGCTAGTACGGTGTGTTTGCTCGACTTTGTTCTGAGCCTGGCGGTGACAGTCTGGGGCGTATTTTTACCCTCTCCTTGCCAGGCCGCCGCCCGGCCGCGGAGCGCGCCCGCCATCTTGTGGGCCCTGCCCGCCTTGCAGGCCGCCCTCAGCCCAACGCCGGCGGCGCTCGGGCCTTTAACGGGAGTTTTCCAGAGCAGATTTAGAATATGGAAGATAAGTGGGACTGGAACAGGTTGCCCAGAGAAGCTGAGGATGACCCATCCCTGGAAGTGTTCAAGGCCAGGTTGGGTGGGGCTCTAAACAACCTGGAAGGTTTTTAGTGGAAAGTGTTCCTGCCCATGGCAGGGGGTGGGAACTTTAAGGCGCCTTCTATCCCAAGCTATTCTATGATTCTGATTCTGTGATTTTGCAAACAAAGGTAGGAGAAAGCCGAAAGCAGCGTCCTAAGGCAGGCATTCCCTTTTATCACTGGGAAGTGGCTGATTGCAGTGAGTGGATGTGTTTCCAGAGCCCCAACAGGTGCAAGTCTTTTGGGAAGCCTGGGCTATCTGGATGACTTCTGTTATCCTAAGGACAGGTATCCCCACAAATCCTTGCCAGTCTAGGATTTTGTAACCTCAGCCTGTTAATTTTTTACCATCAGAGAGGCCAGCATGTGCAGATTCTGGAGATGAGTGAAGAACAGGCAGTGCATTTTGACTGGAAGTGACGCTGAATTGCAGAAACAATGAGTCTGGTTGATAAGAAATTGCCTGCTTGGCACTAGTACAACATCCTGCTGAAGAGAGAGTGATGCAAGTGCATGCACACTCCTCTAGGAAAGGGTGAGGGAGAAAAATTTTCCTCCCCTGAGGCAAGAGAAGAGATCCCAACACAAAATGGAGCCAGATGATGGCGTATGATGTGCCCAAGTACAAAAGTATTCCTATAGAACTAGGGGCTAGCTTTCCCTTCTCAGTCAGTCTTTCATGATATTTGACTGTTTATCCTGCCTTAGCCCAGACTCTCTCTTTTGCCTGGATAATGGAACAGTGATGCCTCAATTCACTTAAAATACAGCATTGAACTTGTCTGTTGTCACTGATAGTAGATGCACCAAAGTTAGAGGAGAGGGACCCACAAATCCTGGCAGCTTCCCTAACATCTTCTTCAACAGGAGCATCTCAGCCCAAGTGAAACAGTAAAATCTCCCCAGAACCTGTAGCACAGCAGGGCTTTGTACACCCCCCAAGCAAGAGGGGATCCCCCCTTCCGTGGGAGAGCTGTGAAGTTAATAGGAAGATAGGACCTTGTGTCTGTTTTAAGCCAAAAAATGGGAAGCTCTGCTGAAACTCGCTTTGGCCTGCTTTACCCTCTGATTACCCTGTTAATATGCAAAAAATATTCAATCATCTTTCTGTTTGAAAGACAGGAGGTACTAGAGTCCAGCTTCTCTTTTGTAGGCACCCATCTTCCACCCTAGTCAAGTACCTAAATACATTGGAGGATTTTGACCCGAAGCCTGAGACTTCTGAAGCTCATTTCTGATTTGGAACATAGGCAGGAGCTTGTGGCATTAACGGCTCAATGGCTTCAGCTCTAAATGAGCTGGCAAAGGTGTTCTCAGTCCAGAAAGTTCTTCTATTTCCAGCTGTAGCAGTTGATCAGAGAAGCAGATGATAAGATCACAGGATCATAGAATATGCTGAATTGGAAGGATCCCTCAGGATCACCCAAGTCCAACTCCTGGCCCTGCACAGCACCACCCCAAGAATAACACCTTGCATCTGAGAGCGTTGTGCAAATGCTTCTTGAACTCTCTCAGGCTTGGTGCTGTGACCACTTCCCTGGGGAGCCCGTGCCAGTGCCCAACCACCCTCTGGGTGAAGAACCTTTCCCTAATATCCAACCTAACCCTCCCCTGGCCCAACTTCAGGCCATTCGCTCTCTGGGTCCTGTCACTGGTCACCACAGAGAAGAGATCAGTGTCTGCCCCTCCTCTTCCCCTTTCCACAGCACTGCTTTCCAGCCTCTCATTCCCCAGTCTGTCTGCGCATCCCGGGCTGCCCAATCCCAGGTGCAGAATCTGGCACTTTCCCTCGTTGAACTTCATATGGTTGGTGACTGCCCAGTCCTTTAATTTGTCAAGGTCTCTCTGCTGGGCCTCCCTGCCCTCAGGGGAGTCAACAGCTCCTCCCAGTTTTGTATAATCTGTGACCTTGCTTAGTATCCCTTCCAGTCCTGCATCCAAGCCATTTATGAAGATGTCTTATTGAAGAGCACAGGGCTGAGGATGGAGCCCTGTGGGAAACCCATCAGTGACAGGTCACCAGTCCAATGTCACCCCATTCCCTATAACCCTCTGTGCCTGACTGGTGAGCCAGCTGCTCACCCATGGCACGATGTGTTTATCCAGCTCTCTGCTGGACGTTTTGTCCAGAAAGATACTGTGAGAGAGTATTGACAGCTTTACTGAAATTCGTACAGATTACATCAACTGGCTTCCCTTGATCAGCTAGGTGGGTTCCCTTGTTGTAAAATGAAATTTGACAAGCAGGACCTTCGCCTCAGCAAGCCATGCTGGCTGTGACTGGTGAATGGTGGTTTCCCAGTTGGTCGTGCTCTCCTTGCAAACCTTGTTCCTCTTCCACACCAAGTCACTTAGGACACTTCGCTTCTGACTCATCATTGCTGCCTCATTTTGGAAAACTTTAATAAATGCTGGACCAAACCAAGGAGAACTGCAGGGCTGCCTGGATGCTGTGCTGTGGAGGCGGGTGGTTAAATAGCAGGCAGCTGGCTGTCAAGCCTGTGAGTGTGACAGAAGGAAGAGCTGAGGTGGAGGAGTGGGATGGAGGGTGCCCAAGCAGCACCATACAGCCCACCAAGGGCAAGTAAAGGGATGGAAGGCAGTCCCTGTTCAGAGGTGGGACTATTAGTTAGTCTGAACAGGAAAAGGGAATCTGGCAAGGACAAGGGCACAGTTTTGTAATGGTACAGGGGACCCCTGGAAAGACCGTGAAATTAAAACAATCAATTAACAAGCTGCTGTGGCTTCAGAAAAGCCATTATAGGCATACTGATGTAATGAGCACATCTGATGCACAGAAGCTATTTAACCTTCAGCCTCTTGCCTTATAAAGCACCTCTGGGGCACTGGGTAAAGCTGTTAATTATTAAGGTCAGCCCTAGCAGACAGAGGTATCCTCAAGTATGGGTTGCTGTGATACACTCAGATAATTTCTCCATTATGTCAATAACTAATTTTCTGAATTGTTCAAGAATTGACAGATTAGTATCCATTAACCAATCCATCTTAACTCATGGCTATGGGAGCAGTTACAGGCCAGAAGGACTGCAGAACCCATTCATAACTCCTTGAGCACATGTAATATATATACATATACAGTGCTGCAGCAGCTTGGTGTTAGTAAAACAAATAACCAATGTATGTAAAAAGGCTGGGCAGGCAGTCACAGCACTGGCTTGAGCAGATGTCCTGATGTTTGTCCTCAGGTGCTCTGAGAGCACAGGATGAAGTCACTCTGACTTTTAAAGAACTGTGTATTGAGGAATCGTAAATGAGCAGAATCACAACCAAACCAAAATACCCATTATATTCACTACTGAGAGGGCTCTCTTCTTTTTTCTGGGAAAAAAAAAAAAGAAAAAAATACATACAGCAAACATTTCATGGATTTGGTAAGTGTGACTTTTCATACTGTTCACCCTTATGCTGCAAGACAAATCTCATTGCTTTTATTTATGCAGGCCATATAATTTTGTGTACCTAAATGCAACCATTTTTTCCCAAGCACAGCCCATGAAGAGCCTTTGGAAACTGCAATATAGGTAGGTAAGAAATTCCTTTGCTTCACAAAGTGGTTTTATTGTTTTGCCTCAAAGCCAAGCGCGACTGGAAAAGCAGCTATCCTAAGTGGAGCTGTTGTGAAGGGACACGGGGTGGGGGCACAGCGCTGAAGCTGCCTGAGCCTGGCACAGCGGCTGCACCCAGCTTGTGGAGGAGGAGGGAAATGGCCGTGTGACTGCGTCACAGATTACCTGTGTCTGCACTTACCTGCCTGAGACTCTCCTGGCTGACTGCCTGGAGTTAAACCAAAGGAGGCTGAGGAGAGACGGAAAAGAGAAAGAAATGAAACTGTGATGGTGATAAAGCCTACTAATACCAACATTCCTTTAGGAGATCGGTGGGGAGCGAGGCACTGGAATAACGCTGCCAGCCTACTGCCAGAAGGGTGACAAGCTGTTTTACCAAGGCCAGCAATGAACAAAGAAAGATATAAAAGACAAAACCCTCCCCAGAACAGACAAAAGGGCTGGGGACTGGGGGTATGGAAAGGAGGTCAGAGCAGTTTCTTAAGAAGAAACGTTACTGGACTTGAAGCTGCACCTGGTTGTCCCACCAAAGCTGGGGACGACGGACTGTGGGAGGGGATTTCAGCGGCTTGTGTAAGCTGCTGAAAAGGTGGAAAAGGGAAAGTCCCAAGCACCAACACCTCCCTCAGGTTTAGGCTTGTCTCCTGGATTATGCCAGCTGTTCTGTCTCAAAGGGAGAGTTTCAGCTGTCCACTGCAGACTGTTTGGAGGGGGAGGGATTGGCAAGCAATGTTCAAAGACTGCAGTCCTGTTTGAATGCCAACACAGGGAGTAGGGTGGGCGAGACAGGAAGGGGGTGCCAGCCCAGTAACAGGGCAGTGAACATGGCAGCAGCCCTCATCTCCTGGGCTTGTGCCCTGGGAGAAATGTCAAAGCTGGAGTGGGGAGGGACACTGCTCCCTTTGTGGAATGATGTCTGGCTTTCCCCCCCCCCCCAGACATCCTTTATTAGACCAGTCACTACCACCTTTCCCCACAAACCTCATCTCACTTGTATTCCTTAGGCTGCCACGGCCGCAGCATCACTGCTGCAGCATCACTGCAGTACCTGTGTGCAAGGGCCAGGTGGCCCTGGGAGAGGCCACAGAAGGAGAGCAAGCCCAGGTGCACCACAGGCTGGAGCTGTCTGTCTACAGAAACTGCCCAGGCGGCTGTGACTGAAATTTAATTTGCCTGATGCATTCCGTGGGCATTTTAATCAGCATTTCCTACAATCTACTTGGCAAAGAGGCTCGATTGGCAGCTGCCTGACTGAATGGGCTTTGCACCCAGTCTAACCTTCTCCATTCGCAATTTCCAGTGCTGGAAAACCTCTCTGTCTCACTTTCAGAAGTTTCTATAGCAATCACAGCCATCCTAGTGAAGCACTGAAAATGGCAACCCATTCAGATTGTAATTTTGCTGGACAGTAATTGCTCCTCTATCCACTGGCCTCTGAAATGTTACTTTTTGGGAGATATCAACTGCAACTGGAGGAGACTGGTCCTCTGCCTGTGTTTCCAACCAACTTTGCTCCCCCTGCCCCCTGAGGAATTTTGTTAGCTGTCTACAGTTTGTGAACTTCGATTAGGAGGGAAGTGTTGCTGGGCACATCATACCTCAGCTACAGGAAAGACCTGACATGAGTGATGCTCTTAACAGGCCTGCAGGAACAAACCTCACCACCCCACACATCATGTTGTGACCTGAGCATTATCCATCATTGCATGTAGAAAAAGTTACACAGGTGTGTTTGCCTTTGCTAATTGTAAAAGACCAGAGCACTCAAAGCTTTTTTCTTCATGTCAGTGAGCTTACTTTTCCTGGTTCAGTTGACTTCAGCTTAAACAATCACTTGATCTTTTGTTCCATGCTTCATTTTTCAGTGGCTGTGATTGTTCTTAATTACTGTGACACTGAAGAACCGTGTGCTAAAAATATATTAAGTAACTTCTTGCAATAAGAGAATGTGGTAGAATTATCCCACAGCTTGTGAAGAAATTGGTTAACCATTTCTTAAGCTCTTGAAATCATCTTCCCCTATACTTTTATGGCTATTGTTGCCTGCTGGAAAAATTAGCTTAAAGCTGAGTAAGGGGAATTGTGGATAAGTGTTTGCAATTTGGCTTTGGACTGACACAGTGTGGTTGCACTCAGAGAATTTGAAGTCTTTGCACTGGCAGCAGTACTCAAATCTGGGAATATAGGATTCACATTAGAAAAGAGTGGATTTTTATAACGATTTAAATGAACAATTTCAGCTAGAGAGTGGATTAACAGAGCCAACTAAACCCTTCACCCTGACAAAGAACTGGCGAGAGGACTATAGAAACACATCCAAAATTTTACCAACATGAATGCAGAGTACTAGGTCAGTGAGAAGCATTTCTGTATTTTAATGGCTCTCTTAGAAATCAATTCAATTTAAAACAAAAGTTGTTTTACAAATATGTGGAGAATGCAGAAGGCTGGAGAGGGAGCAAGTGGCCTGCATCCTCCATCTGCTCCATCCTCCCTCTCCTCTCGCACTAGGAACTGCTACTGCAAGTCCCCCTTCTGGGCAGACACAGAGGCAAAAGCAGGCAGTGCCCTAAACCCAAGGGTCAGAAATGTCTCCCGTTCTGCAGATGCATGGGGGCACCCCCAGACCCCACATCCTGCATTTCATATGTGCCAGAGTTCCTGAGGCCCAAAAGCCAAGCAGCAGGAAACTCTAAGCCCAGGGGTCTTGGGGAAGCTGAGATACAAAAACCTGTGCTTCTCCATCAGAAATGAGGTTACAGAAGAAGAGAATATTAAGTATCCCAGGATGAGGAGCAATCTTCACTGACAAGAGACAGACACATTGGAGATTGCTCATCTCTGAGAGGAAATGGATCAGGGATGACACAAGAGAAACATTCACTGGACAAACAAAGCTGCAAAGGCAGATTGGCAAAACCTGTTCTTAGAGAATTTCAGAAGAGGCAGCAAAGCTAAAGGACTTCCTTTTGAGTAAAATTTCTAATTAACCCTGACAGCTTACTGCTGCAGGACATTTGAAGGAAAATCAGAATCTTAAATTGATCTGGAGAAGGGTCCAATGTTTCCATGAGTGATGAGGCATGCAACCATTGTTGAGGGTACAGCCTCTTCCTTCACAAACCTGTGTGAATCTGTAATGGGAGAGTAAGGCATCCCATTCTGGATGCTCTTCTCAAACACTGGATACCACAGTGCTGCAGGTAAGATACTGGAGCAAGTTGGTTGCTTGACTTTCAATATTACAATATCCATCTTCAAGAGATGGGAAAATATAATGTTTGCAGTAAAAGACACAGAAATAGGCGCAAAGTTTAACGCCACCAAAAAATTTTTCACCCCTGGTTTCTCAAGTCCGAACTGTGAATCACTGCTTGCCATCTGCCAGCAAGAACTGCCTGCCTGCCACTGGCATCCATGGAGAAGTGCCATGCTGCAGCAGTGCTCTCCCATTCTCGACACTCAGAGGTGCTCGCTCCTTCAGGGCACCGGCACTGGGGAGCTGCAGTGATCCTCAGGCCCTCCCAGCCCTTCAGTGGGGGGGTTCTCTGCCAGCCTACATGTTAACTAACTGCTTCCTCAGGCAATTTTCCAAGCTGTGTAAAACCTGTAACAGCTAACCACAGAACTAATTGGCTGTCAGCAAAAGCACATCTTGAACAGTAAGGATCCCAAATTACAGGGGGGGGGGGAGAGAGTTTAACTGTGGTTTGCATCTAGCTATTTTGTCTCACCCTCAAGCTGTTGGAGGAAAGAGCCAAAGAGGTGGAAAAAAGGGTTCCAAACCCAAAAATGAGGGCTGCTGGCAGCAGTAATTAAGGCAGACAAGTCTAAACTACTTATGGAGGAGGACCTTTCTGACAAGCCCTGGATATTCCAACCCAAAAGCTGAACCATGTGTAGGGCAACGGCTACAGCTCGTGCAGGCAACCACATGCCCAGAAACTGGCAGTGCTGCCAGTCCAGGTTTGCCCACTGGACACAGAGCTTCAGGAAAAAACAACCACACTAAGTCATGAAGATCAAAGGCTGGAGCACCTCTCCTACGGAGACAGGCTAAGGGAGGTGAGGTTGTTCAGCCTGGAGAAGGCTCCAGGGAGACCTTACAGCACCTTCCAGTACCTAAAGGGCACTGCAAGAAACCTGGAGAGGGACTTTTTTTACAAGAGTATGTAGTGACAGGACAAGGGAGAATGGCTTTAAACTGGAAGAGGGAGGGCTTAGAGTGGCTGTTAGGAATAAATTCTTTACTGTGAGGGTGGGGAGGCACTGGAACAGGTTTCCCAGAGCAGCTGTGGATGCCCCATCCCTGGCAGTGTTCCCAGACAGGTTGGATAAGGCCTTGAGCAACCTGGTCTACTGGGAGGTATCCCTACCCATGGCAGGGGAAGTTGGGATTAGATGATCTTAAAGGTCCATTCCAACCCCTTAACACTCTATTATTCTAATTAACAGTGGATCTGTCTATCCAGAACACATATATAAAAACAGCATGAATAAGTGACAAGTTTATAAAATCTGTATTTATTAATTTTTCTTTATTACAAGATAAATTCTTCTCAAATAACAGATGGATTTGACAGTGTTCAGTTTGTAATATATTAGATTCAAAATGACATATTTAAAAAAATATTCTCTGTATACAAGGAAAATCCCAACAGAATTTACAAAGCCACAGTATTTCACATGTACAGCATCTGAGGTTGTTATGAATCTTATAGGAAATTTGTTATTACAAGTAAAAGAAAAACTACACAAATGGTTTATGATTTTAATCACAAATCTCAATTTTTTTTTCTTTAACTAGATTCTTAAAATAGGTGCATTATTTAAAACAAAATCACTACAAAGAGGCACGTGGCATTTAGTGGATGGCATTAATTCTGTAACCCAAACAAGGAGACTAATCCACGCTGAGTAGCTAAATTATTTTTTTGCACTATTTACATACTTTACCGAAGTATTTTCATCCCAGAGCCTCAGCAAACATCTTAGAATATTAATGAGGGAAGCCTGGCAGTACGCCAGAGTGTAACAGCATTCCCATTTTATCAACAGGGAAACTGAGGCACCAGGTGTATTCAGATCCAGGCACCTGCAGAAAGAAAGATCCTGAATCTTAATTCTGTTAGCCGCATCTTGATGGAGAGACTGTTCTTCCTCCTCGCTGAATGGCTGGCAACCATTCTGGGCACTGTTTGAAACCTGGTCTGGTCAGTTGCTTTTTTTCATGTTTAGATTGCTGCAAAATAGGTGACATCTATCCAGCTGTAGTGTCATCATGAACACTTTTACTAAAAGAAAAGCCATTAATGGTTTTCCTTTTCAGATCAAAAACCAGCAACAGCAAAAAGTGCCTCTTCAATCCCTCCAAAACCTTTGGAAAGCTGTCTTGTTCTACCCAAAATACTGCAATTGTTCCCTCAGTCTGCACAGTAACAAATACTGAAAACCAGTAATTCTGAAAGACAGAATTGCACTATTTATTATTAAAAAAAAAAAAAAAAAGTTAATTTTTTGGGCATTGTAAACATTCTTTGGTCAATCAAGTATTTGAAAGAAGTTAGTTGAGAGATTCTCAGCCAGGATGTGACCTTTAGAAAACATGAAGTGTTTCACATGGTCCATAGTCTCCAGGATTTTACTTCCTATGACAGCAAAATATTATACCACATCAATGAAAGTCACTTGAAAAGACCTTTAAAAATAACTTGTCAATAATTTTTGGTGAACAACTAAAGGAAATAAAAACTTGTTGCAGATCTGAGATGACATGAATTCACAAGTTAAGAAAAACCTAAAAAGCCAGGATAGAAGCATCCAGCACAAATACAGCAATTTTTAAGGCCATTATGGAGCGTGCATAATTTAGTCATAGGCATCTCACTGTTTACGTTTTAGCAAATACATCATCTTCATGTGGGAATAAAGTCATGGACTGTTGCTGTCTCACAGCAGCAGGAGCAGGGCAGGCAGCAGGGGACAGGACAGCTGGAAGCACAGGTGGCCCAGCACCCTGGGGCACGACCTAATCACTCTTATCCACGGTGTCCAGTGAGATTCTGGCTGGCACCAATTGCCTGGAAGGTGTGTGACCCCAGGAGCAGCACCCGCAACTCAGCACTGGAAAAAGGCTTTATACGTGCTACAGCATCATGAAATAAGCAAATAGGGCCTCGCTTTCTTCAGGGAGCTAGATGGGCATAAATGTGCTGCTTCGGTGGTCACTGGGGCACCCTCTGCCCTGGCATCTGGGCTGGCTGAGAAACCGGTCCAATAAATTTCTCCCTGTGGACCTGACCCAAAAGCGGCAAATCTCCCTCTGCAGCACAATCACAAATACAGCACCGTGATTTAGGCAACTTTCCTTGTTTTCAGCCTCCAAACACTTCTGGAATCTTCCCCATTTCTTTTCCTTGATTATTGCTGGTACCTGCCAGGGACTCCCAACAGACAAATTCCTTGCTGGCCAAGGAAAGACAGCACTATGGTTTTATTTAGCAATATGTCCCAGAAGCGGTGCTGGCTCTGGAAGCCTTCGGGAACTTCCCTCCTGTGTTTTCACAGAGCTCTCCTATATCCTCAGAGTCTTGCAATGGTACATCAGTCCTACTGCATTTAGGAGCTTCCAAAAACCTGGCGTAAATGAGTTTGGGGTGTGAATTCAGAATGCAGAAAAGCCTCAAATACCAATGGGCAAAGCAGCAGCAGTTTGAACACAGAGATCCTGTGGTCTAAAGGAGCTTCATCATCACCCACACAGATGGTAGAGAAACACCTCACTTCCCTGGCCTGAGACAGTCTGTGGGAATGAAGAACCTCCTCTCCCGTGTGTCCCAGACATGTCATCTGTGTTCTGCAAGGTTACACATTTCCCCTGTACCAGCTGACAGAGAAGGACATACAGGCTAAACATATAAACAGTTTTTAAAAGAACATAAATAAATATCCAGATACAAAGTGCCTTAGGTTATCTACCACCATCTCCCATTTTCCCACAACACATTCTGGTTCAAGGCAGGAGGCATCTGAATGCTACTCAAAAAAAAGTAAAGGCTGAAGCTTCAGCTTCAGCACAGTCCCAGGCTGATAAGTGTAGAGTGCCACGTATAAATACAGAAACACACACTTAAATGATATATATTAGCTTTATCTAGATTTATATATACATGTATAAATTAAATATACATATGTGTTTGTATATACAGACACACATGCATGAATGTTAATAGTCCCTCAGTTGAGAAACCTAATTAAAATCTCTGAAAGCATACACCAATTATTGGGATATTCTTAAGTATAAGCAATGTATTCTGATTGGAGTTTTCATAAATATGCATTAAAATTCTCCATGGTAGTCACCCTTGTGGGAATAATAATATAGTTCCATGATCTGCAAACTATAAATATAGGCTTTAAAAATTATTTGAAGAGCAGGAATAGCCAGTGTAAGTAACTTCCAGGACAAACAGAAGGGATGAGAACAGAAAACCAGACTTGAACATGTGGCTCCCTAACAAAAGTAAGTGCACAGGACCTCTCCAGCTCTCCCTGCTGCCCCAGAGGCCCTTTTAGAAGCTTTTTGTAATTGTGATGGGAGACAATTTGGTAACAGACAGGAAAAGGTCATGTTGCAAAATCCAAGAAAATCTCTCAAAGCTGTGGACAGTGTGTTATATATCTCCTCCCTAGGAAATGAGGGCAGTCTTTTCAGTCCATCTACATGTTTTTTCTAATCAAAGCTTCTAAGTAAGCTCTTAAAATTACTTTATAAAAATACACAATAAGCCACTACACACAATACCATGTTTTGTTTCAGTTAGATTAAAATCAAGAATGACACCACTGCATCTTTAACTAAAATAGAGTTTCCAACTACAAAGAAGAGTATGGGTGATGTGTCTTGAGGTATCAGTTACTATCCTATCTTTTCCATAAAACACATTCCTATGATAATGTGATGAATTGCCTCAGTAGTACTGAGTACTGCTTCCCCCAGATCAGGGCAGGTGTGTTAGCAGCAGTGGAAGGTTTGGTGTAGAAGAAGCCTAAGAAAATTCAGGGTAGAGATGTCACTGGTGCAGAGGCAGCGTATCCAGGCTTGCAAGAACCACAACATTTAGGAAGAATATGAACTTGCACTTATTTGTTACAGCATACCCTGTCTTGTCAAGGTCTCTTTTTCTATCCATTACTTAGATCTTAATCCTGTGCAGCTTCAAGTACCTTAAAGCTCCTCCTTAAGGCTCTCTCTTGGTTAAAACCATTAGCTTTCAATGAATCAGACTGAGCAACAGCCTGATTAAAAAAACTCCTGGAGTTAAAAGTCAACACATAGCTAGACTCAGAGAATAGGAAAAAGAAAAAAACGAAACCAGAACACACTACAGAAGAGTTCCAGGATTCCAGCATGGACAGTATCAGGAGTTTCTTAAAAAAAGTATTTGATTTTTCTTTTGAGCAAGCAGCATTGTGCATGACAAAAGCAGTGCATAAACAATGACGTGCCCTCTTCATGTGACATCATAAAATGAATCTGCATAGCCCATTAACTTTGTCTGTAGACCAGTTCTCCAGAAAAATTCTAATCCCATTAAACTTCCTGAACATCAAAGTTATATTTTAGAGAATCATTAAGGTTAGAAAAAAACTCCAAGATCATTGAGTCCAACTTTTGTCCAAACATCACCCTATCAAATAAACCACAGCACTAAGTGCTATGTCCAGCAATTTCTTAAACACTTCCAGGGATGGTGACTCCACCACCTCCCTGGGCAGCCTGTTCCAATACTGGATGACCCTTTCAGTGAAGAAATTCTTCCTCATGTCCAACCTGAACCTCCCCTGGAGCAACTTGAGGCTGTCTCCTCTCATCCTGTGACTGGCTGCCTGGGAGAAGAGTCCAACCCTCACCTCATTACGACCTCCTTTCAGGTCGCTGTAGAGAGCAGTAAGGATCCCCGAGCCTCCTTTTCTCCAGGCTAAACAACCCCAGCTCCCTCAGCCACTCCCTTACAGGACTTGTGCTCCAGACCCTTCACCAGCTTCACTGCCCTTCTCTGGACTCGCTCCAGCCCCCCAATGTCCTTCTTGTAGCGAGAGGCCCGGACTGGACACAGCACTCAAGGTGAGGTCTCACCAGTGTGAGTAGTAGGGGACAATCCCTGCCCTGGTCCTGCTGGCCACATTGTTGCTGATACAGGCCAAGATTCCACTGGCCTTCTTGGCCATCTGGGCACAGCTGGCTCACGTTCAGCTGCTGTTGACCAGCACCACCAGGTCCTTTTCCCCTGGGCAGCTTTCCAGCCACTCTGCCCCAGCCTGTGGTGCTGCCTGGGGTTGTTGTGACCCAATGGCAGGACCTGGCACCTGGCCTTGTAGAACCTCATACAATTGGCCTCGGCCCATTGATCCAGCCTGTCCAGATCCCTCTGCGGAGCCTTCCTACCCTTCTGCAGATCAACATTCCCACCCAGCTTGGTGTCATCTGTGAACTTACTGAGGGTGCACCTTGATCCCCTTGTCCATACCACGCGTAAGGATATTGAAGAGGGCTGGCCCCAGTACTGAGCCCTGGGGAACCCCACTGGCCACCAACCCCCAGCTGGATGTAACTCCATTCACCGCCACTGTATGGACTCAGACATCCAGACAGGTTTGAAGAAGAACAAATGAAGGCAAAATTTCACATGTCCACACACTGCTGGTACAGAAAAATAACTGAGGCCTCATGTCTTAAACTCAAAAAGCTATTGATGAAAGAAAACATGGTCCAGATGATAAAGTGCAATTATTATTCAAGTTGTGCTAAAAAGCTTTCCAGTGCTTTTCCAAAGCTTTTCCAAATTTTCTTCTTGGTGATTTTGTGCTGTCATTTTACTTCTTGGTGATTTCATTTCACTTTTAATTATGTTTTTTTGCTTCTGTCCCCATCATTCCAGTACTGTTCAGTTTGCATTTCTGTGAGCCGTGAGAGAGTACGCTGAAAGGCAAAGACCTCCTCTTCTCCTGTAAACACGGAGAGTCCTTTGGCAGATTCCTACATCAATACACAAAAACAGTACCACACACCTGTGAGACTCACAGCTGTACTGAAGTGCATCCTGTTTAACTCCTAAGGCTCAGTGCTTTACAGGCTTTGACAAAACAAGACAGCAGCATGGCACCAAAAAATTAAAGCTAATGTCCAAAAATTAAAGAAAAGCACCGATTTCAGCTAAGTAAACCCCTGAAGGAATATAGCAAAAATAATAATTTGGTTTTAAAACAACACAGTAACAGGTTAATCATCTGTTTTCCCTTTTTTGTTGACTAATTATACACCGATCTAAACAAATTATTTAAAAAGTCATTAGCAATAACTGAGCTACAGGGAAAAAGAAAAACAGAATAAGCAACATTCAAAGTAGTACTGTTTGTGAGGACTTGTGAGGCTGTTCTATAGTCTAGGAAGAGGTAGAACAAAACATCTTTTATTTCTGTATTTTAAATGTAGGCATTAAACTTAAATCAGCATTTTCATACATGACTGAACAGATATAATGATTAATATTCAAAATGACCCTAAAACTTAGACAAAATGGTTCTACATATAGTGACATTTTCTTTGACTATGAATAAGTAGCACAACATATAATTATCAGAGTGACAGAGACACTGCAAAATAGCAGCAAATCATTAGTTAAATGTTTTCTTGATTCTCCCTCCTAAAATGCTGCTGCAATTGTGAGACTAAACTAAATTTTGTTACAAAAGGGAGACGATGTTAAAATCATGTACCTGGCTCAAGTCCAAATCATCCATCAACACTCTGTTGTCCTGCAGTTCACCACTGCCATGTTCCACCAGGAACAAGCTCTGGAGAGGAGCTGCCGCAGAACAGATAATGCGCACCTGAGAGGAGAACAGGCAACAGTGTCATCACTTGGGCTTTACAGGAACAGGATAAAATACATGATCTATGCACAGCAAACATCAAGTTAAAACGTCAGTGTTTTTTCCCCAGTGTTTTTCCTTTCTCTTATTAGCACTGCTGTTACAGATTTACCTTGGTCAGATGGACTATTAACCTTACAGGATCTTTTTCTCAGTAACAACTGATGTAACTTTTACTCAGAGAACAGAACTGTGCTGTCAAATATTCAGATTATATACAAATATACAAATATTCAGATTCTGCTACACAGGCAATGAGTTCATCATAAAGTTTACTTTCTAAAAGAACAGCTGTATAGTAAGCAATGCTTACTTTTCACCCATAGTGAGAGTCCTCTCAGTGGGTAGATACACACTATTTAAAGAATACCTAAATTCCAAATTTCCCAGAAGGCTGAGTGGAGCCTTTCTTGCCTCTGTGCTACTCCATTAAGTTATTTGCTAGTAAAAATAATGATGCTGTTTTCATGTCTGATGGGAGGAGATACAACATGCAGTGAGAGATGGGGGCTGCAATGAAGACAGACTGAAATAATACTACAGAAGGAGACTCTTGTTGAGAGCATGCAGGAAAGATGCTTGCATTGTGGACAGGCATCCACAAATACACTCAGGTATTTTTCCCAACTACTTGTGATGGGAGTTTAACACTTGTGTTTTTCCTATGGAGGAAGTAATAGAAAGTGACTGCTTGCAATTCTTAATGACAGCACAAACACAGAGCAGACCATCCCCCCGCTTCTAACACATTAGTTTAATTTTAGTATATTGTCTTAGCAAATGTCCACTTCCCAACTATAAGACATAAAGAATCTGACTAATTTGAATGACACTGATTTGAATCTGGCTGATTTGAATGAGACTACTCATACACTGAGTTAGTTCAATACCTCGCTGAGTTGAGGCCTTTCTGATCAACAACCCATGCCAGAACATTCTTCATAAGAACCAACTTAACTGACGCTTCCCAACTGCATAAATGTTTAAGAGTGTGCAATATAATCACATAGAAGATAGTGTTTCAAATCTTGCATCATGTCAAAAATAATCACCTTAAACAGGAACCTCCCTTTGTTTTAGTTATGCTGATTTTGCTTCCATGATTGAAATCCCTCTATATCCACATGAAGTGCTGCATTTATCATTATTATTCCATAAGCAACTCTGCAATCTAATGTAAAGCCTACAGTGACTGTTTCCTTTGAACTTTATGATGTAATTGTGCTATTAAGTCCTCCTTCCTGATCAAAAAGGCACTGATTCCTGACCAGCTGCCCATACAGATTAAAATCTAAAAAACTACATTTCACTCCAGCACAGTTGGCAGCACAATCTTTCATTATTAAAATAATGATATGGCTTCTGTTGTTTTCCTGGGTTAGGAAAGAACATCCCCATTCAAGAAAGGCAAATGAGCTCATGCTTAATACTCACAGAAACAAAATAACCAAAAAAATCTGTTTATTTGCCTTTATTGCAATGGGACCTTTTTCTTTTTTTTGGTGAAGCTGGAATGATGTTTCTTTTCAGTGCTAGTTGATTCTGCTTATGTTTTCCAAACCATTATCACAGAAAGCTTTATTTCAATAGTAACAGTCAGTTTTAGGACTCCCAATATTATTCCTATGCATATAGGAAAGGCTTGGTTCTCACCTTATGCTCATAAAAGGTATCAATAAGAGTAATGAAACGACGAGTTTGTGTCCTTTTTGCCATTGTAAGAAGTGGTATGTCACGAACAAACACTGTGTCAAAATGCTTTGATATTTCCAAATAGTCGCTGGCTCCAAGAGGCTGAAACAAAACAAACCATAAGCAGTGGAAACCCATGACAGAATGACACATAAACACTGTATCTTGACATACTACAATAACAGAAGAGAGCTGTGAAGTCCTA
The DNA here is from genome assembly GCA_013390105.1 of Tichodroma muraria. Classification (NCBI taxonomy): domain Eukaryota; kingdom Metazoa; phylum Chordata; class Aves; order Passeriformes; family Sittidae; genus Tichodroma; species Tichodroma muraria. The sequence goes on along the minus strand of WAAG01066016.1, from coordinate 21,502 downwards.
ATCATATTCTTATTTTTGTTCCTTTGTATCTTGCTTGAGGAATGCTCGATTGCCCTTAGGGACATAGGTACATGTGAGTGTTCATACTCCTGGCTTTACATGAACAGAGAGTTTAAAATGTGGCTCTTCTGCACCCAGGCAACATTATGATCTCTCTCTGACAACCTCAAATAAAATAATCACTATAAACCACAATCCATAGAAGACATGTGATTTCAACCTAAAGCATAAATAATTTGAATAGCTATTAGGATGCTTTCCAACAGCAAGATTTTTAAATGCAAATTCATAGGCTAGTTACTAAATCCTAAGCAGACCTGCATTTAGATCACCCAGGACTAACCCAGACTGAATAAGTATCTTATGTTTTAAGTACGGAAAACAAGAGGAAACAGACAAAAATACAATTTTGCAGCAGTTCCTTTGTTCATGGTTTCTCTTGTAATGATGAAATAAAAATGTTCAAGAACTCATTAGTTTCTTTTTCTGTATCTAAACCATCAACAGAAAATATGCACAAATAGTAGTACTCATTCAAGTACATTCCTCTAAAATTACTTTTTCATTACATGGAAGGTATTTTTTTCTGCAAGATCTATCCTGTCAGTACCACAGGCTGTACTTTATCATGAGCTATTAAAATTCGTACTCCTGAACTCGTTCCATCAGTTTTACTTGCACAAATACTTCAGAATCTTGTCTGCAGCTACTGCAGAGAACAAGTTCAGCAGCATTTTGCATGGTCACAACTCCCTTCCCAGCTAATCACATGTACCATGTGCTGTACCAAGTATAATACTGTTATAAAGCTCTGCAATACTGCTATTACCTTAAAACCGGTAAATACAAAATATTTTCTCTAACTGAAATTGTGAGACTAATTTGTTGTAGGCCACACGCTAACTTCTTAACTTCTTCTTAACCCTTCTGCAAGAAGTCACTTTAAGCAATTATTAATAGCTGCCCATGAACAGGACTTTGGGTTTCGTGTAGATGCTAGAATAAAAAAACTTGTAGAAATGATCTCTACACAAGCACAGGAGAGAGAAGCCCTGATGGCATTCCAAAGGTTATTCTGAAAATTAATGGGAATAAGCTAACCTTCCAGGCAGGTTTAAAGCCTCTCCCTCTCCACCAGCCTCACGCTTGCAGTCTCACGAATCACCCTGCTTTCCCATTCCCAAGCATGCAACTTCCCTGTTGCATCTATGGAAAAGAATTATTACAAAAGCTTTCAATTTTTTTGAGCAGTGTTTAAGAGTAGTATATGCTATATTCTCCCCTTAGAATTATATTTAATGCTTATTTTCTCCCTCCATTTCAGTCCCCTAGTTACTACTATGGACTTAGTCATCAGAAACCAAAAACTCATCATCATGAGTGCCACCAGCAAAGCTTCATGCAACACCTCTGGAAAAAACAAAAATATCTGGAAATTTCCTATTTCCCAGATAGGAAATATCCTATCTGGATAAACCAGAGTAGCTGAACTCAAAATGTTCTGATGAAATAAAGCAGGAAAAGGTTCAAGAAAGCGGAAGGAACTGATGGATGGAAACAACACAGAGCAAACTCACTGGACACGTTGCCACCAGATAAAAGCAATACATCTGGACAGCCAGAGTATCAAGTGCAAAAGAAAACAATGGGAGCACTAAAAGCAACAGAACCAGGATGATGCTGGAGATTTTAAGATTAGTGATAAGCAAACAGTTTAGGTGATGGTAATTTTATTCCATACTTAAGACTGAAGTAGTGTTAAACACAGAGGAGATCAAGATCAAGTATGTCTGTGTGATGAGTAGCTGTGAGAGAGAACAGCAGTGATCTCATTCTACATGAGAAAGGTTAAGAATTTCTCATGTCTCCCCTTAGGTAAGAAATTACAGACATCACTGCTATGCTGATTCATTCTTTTATCACATGAAGAGTCCAAGCAGTCTTCTGCCGTTTGAAACCCAAAACCCTGAGGAATTACTTTGCCCTGCCCCAATGTGACACACTTTCTCACACAAACCATACCAATACACCCTCCTCATCTCCAAGTATCAGACATTAAAAGCTGATTCCTAAAATAAATAAATATATAACTAAAAATTAAAGCATCTAAACTTTTGCAAGATGGGCAAACCGAAGTCTCCAACTAATGAGCTACATGGCTAAGAACTTGGTGGGTACCTTGTTTGGTGGAAATCCAGCAGCAAAATAAAAAAGCTGGGTAGTCAGAGGGAAGAAACAGGTGGAAGACAAAAATAAGGCTAATGCGTTTCAAATGGGAAGAATGGAAGATGTAATATTTATACTGCTTTTCATACAGACATAAAATAATGGTTCATAGGTGGTTACAATATACATCTTTATCAGTCAAACAGGAATTCAATCTACTTCAGCAGTGCAAAAAGCATGCAATTCAATAATTCCTCTAATTAAGGGTATAAAAGGCAGACCATTTCAAGAACTTCTGAAACATTTACACCAACACTAAGTGATAATATTTTGTAAATGTTGGCAGAAACGTGCCTTTGTAGACTCCAAAATCTTATACTCTGAAAGATCCAAGTCTAGCAGCATATGAGTACTTTATTAGAGTAAATTTGGTACTTCCCTGACAAGACTCAAGTCTAGTGAGACAACTGAAATGCCGAGTCAGCCCTTCTGCTGTTGCACATGGCTCAGCTGATACCAGCTGTAGTCCCTAACACAGAGGAGTTCTCAAAACTCCCTGCTTTTGGAGTCTAGAGACAATCCTGGAGATGGAAGACAAAGCTTTTAATCTTGTTCCTAACACGATTACTCTTGTCTTAGGAAGTCCTCTAATTTCTTTCTGTCCTACTCAATGTAAAAAGAAGGAACCACAGCAAATTTGCAAATGCTCTGGTGACCGATTAAAGCCCTTTTTTGTATACCTCTGGCCTTGCTATTGGCCCAGTTTCCATGCTCCCTGTAACTGCTTCAAAGCTGGTCTAACCCACCAGCTAACTCAAAATGCTCCAAATGCAAGAGACCATGATGCAGGGGCACCCTGACAGCTTCTCAACTCACATTCTCAAGCTCCACCAAGGAGCAAATTTCTGCTGTTGCAGCTGCCCACAACCCTCCCCTCACCTTCACAGCACTGCCTTACTGCCTTCAGGCCCTTTTTCCCTCACCTTGCAGCAAGCATTAGCTGCTTCCTGACTGCCAGCAACACCAGCTCAGACTAGGTAACAAGACTAGAGGCACATGATTTTAGACACATAGCACTGTCCTCTGTATAACCCTCCATGGCTGAAATTTATTTTGTGAACCTCAACCAATCACAGAAAGTATTTCACTTTAGTTAGCAGCATACACGAAGGTATTTCTTCCTCTGAAGTTGCTAATGAAGCCACAAATGCTCCTAATATTGATACATATATATGTAATCCTCTTACTAAAAGTTTAGCCTGATTAATCTCATCCTCTGAATAACATTGTAAAAATAACTTCATTTGGTGTGTGTTTCTGGTACTGTCTGATCTCTTTTGTTTCATCGATTATTGATCAAAACTCAACTGCAGAACAGCAAGACATTTATGTAATGACTTTCACTTACCATTTGTTACCAGTTCTTTCATATCCTATAATATTATTTTAAAAAAATCAAAACATTAGCAGATAAGAATCTTTCTTATGGTATTATTGTTCCTGCATGTGTATATACTGTAAAACTGTTGTGGATTTTTGTCATTAGCTCTGATGCCAAGAATCAGTATTTTACAGGCATCATACTAATGCAAAATGCATTACCACTAACATGGCTACACTCCTGACAAAGTGTTTGCTCCACTTCAGCCTGCTTGACTGAGTTCTCGCCTTCATTTGTTTTTGTTTCTCTGTCTACTTAATGCATTTGCAGCTATCATCATCTCAGTTCAAGTAGGATGTTTATCTGGAGCTCTCTGTGGGCTGTTTTAGAGGTAGTCATCTCCTGTTTCTATTATATAGTCCATTTAATTATAGTATAAAGCATCTTTTTTTTCTTTGTTGACTCATCAGTGGCCCAGTATATCACCTTTCAGAGATTGTCTGAAGAATACAGAATGTTTTACATACGATAGAAAAGGATATGTCATCTCAAGAGAATATGCTTTTTTTGTTGAAGCTGCAAGATATTCCAGGGCCAGTTCCAGCCAATCTTGAAGACTCATGATTGACAGTAACTATAATTTTGTGCAGACACTCTTAACACTCCAAAACTTCTTCTAGACAACACCCAGTTTAAGATCAGATAATATTTATAGCTTACTCATTAAGTATAAACAAAAAAAATATAAAGCTCTGTTGTTTCCAAATGAACAACACACTATCACTAGTGAGGCTCATAAAACAGCACTGCAATAATGTGTCAAGATCATAATTCCAAGATAGGAACAGGAAAACCCAAGTCATGATATATGATGCCAGAGCATGCTAAAGTTTAAATAAAAATGAGAAGAGGTAGGGCATGGCTAACTTGGTTATAAAATTTAAAGCTACTGATGGTAGTGGAAATCACAGAACCATAGTACAGTTTGGGTTAGAAAATCCCTTAAAGATCATGTGGTTCCAACCAGGAGAGCAGGAATCTGAGATCTGTAAATCCTGGAGTGAAATATATTTTCTCTATCAAGCACAGGCCTTTGCTATCTCAGGTGATCTTACCACAGAATCCTGTTAAGAAGTAATTGTGCTTGTTCTTACAGCAAAAAATTTTTAGTCACATTTCTCATAGCGGAAAGTTGTTTCAGATCTTTGCTTTTTTGCTTAAGAAGATGCTTGTAAATTCCTGTTCTTTTATTTATGTATTTACTTAAACAATCTGCTCAAAGCTGGCTGAATACTGGAAACATGGAAAAGGCATGTTTCTGCTCTAAAAGCTCTCACTGCTAAATTTCCAGTTCCAACTCCAAAGTATAGCATTATCAATGAAATGGTGTCCAAAAATAGTTAAGGCTTAAAAAATTTATAGGTCTATTTAAATATTTACACTTCCTGCTAAGATTTCAAGACCACGATCAAAAAAGCTTTGGAAAAAAGAGAGAGAAGTACATTCATGAATTTAAGAAACAAAAAAAATTAAATTAGAAGGGCAAATTCTTAAAACTCCAATCAGCTCCAAAAATCTTATGCTACTTGGTCTACAAAGTATAGGATCTAAACCCTCAAGGTTTATGCAGCTTATTAAAATCTGAGACACATAAAATATAAAACAGGTGGTTTGACTACCAATATAACTGTATTGCAATATTTCCACCTGAAATAATTAAAGTTTTAATTTAAGTATAATTAAATTTAATTTAAGAAAACTGAAATAAGTTTCTTGAGTTTATTTTATAAAAAATGCTCATGAATAACATAAAGCAAATTTTTTGGGGGGGGTGGAGAACCTGATTAAATCCTTAAAGCAAATGTAGCTAATAATGGACAGACTCTCAGTCTAGAGCTTAAGCTGCAAAAGCTAATCTTTTAGGAATAAAACTAAGATCACAAACTAAGGAAAGCTATGATTCTAAAAGGTTATGGAAATAGTGTTTACCTGTGGTATGTTTATTTACACCTATACCTGACAATCCTACAATCCTGAAGATGACACCAAATTTTACTGTGGATACATTTAGCAGCTTTTAATGAAGATAGTTCCCTCGAAATGACTCAGAATCATTAAACCACAAACGCAGCTGAGTTTTGTCATCACATAGGGCAGACGTTCGGCTGACTCAAAAACAGACACTTGCATTTCTAAATCACTTGATGCACTTGAAAACGGTGAGGTTTTTTTGTTGTTTTTTTTTTTCCTTAAAGTTTAGTTACGTCTTTTCCTTTAAAGTGCAAGCTATTCAATTGAATAACTACACCTTCCTCCTTGTCTGCAGAGTGCGCCTATTGCGATGGAACAACAGAAACTGTTCACCACTTATTTGTTGTGTTAATTTACACAATATTTCTATTTTTCCAATTTCAGAAACACTGAATAACTACAAGGAAAAACAATTCACAGCAGGATAACCTTTTACAACATAAATACTGGTATTAAATTTATTTTCAGAGTTCTAACGCTACTGTACGTTTGCTTATGGTCAGTATCATGTTAGGACGCTAGGTTCATTGGTACCGGGCAGTCGGAGGAAGGGATAAATTGGACGAGCTAAGGGAAAGCCCTCAGCACGGGCGAACCAAAGCAGCTGAGCGTGCGGGAGCAGCGCTCCCGGCAGAGGGCAGCAGCGGCTGCGCAGGAGCCGGGGGAGCGCCGGGAGCGGCTCCGGACGCGCCCGCTGCCCCCGCGCCGCGCAGGGCACACGGAAGGTGGAAGGTGCCTTGCTTACACCACAGCAAACTGCCACCATCACCGGTTTCCGAGGACAACTTTGAAAAGGAGGCGAAGAAAGGGAGCTGGCCGAGAGTGATTTTTTTCTAAGGTGTAATGAACACTGTTCTCCACATGTGAACACACTAAAATGGGATAAGAGTTATATTTTTATATTTGCATAACTGCATTATATATATATATTTTTATATATATTATATATATAAAATAT
>WAAG01066012.1:3202-14850 GCA_013390105.1 Tichodroma muraria | reverse complement strand
CAGCTCTTGGACTTATTAAACTTAAAAGATATGCTTTTGGACACTTTTTAATATTTTTTCTTTTTCTTAGGAATATTAAAATTTTACTTTAGTAATCACTTCGGGAAATATTTGGAAAGGTGTTAAGTCATTTAAAATACCTTTGTATCTCAAAAAAGGTAAAACCTAAATTTTATTCCCTTTCTCATTCAGCAGGACATACTCCTAGTAAAGCTTCTGTTGCTCCTCTGCCTGGCACACTTAACTACATTCGGGGAATCACACTATCAAACACAGACTGGAAAAGTTGATAGTGACACAAAAGACTGTTATGATCTAGAAATGAAATGAAAATGCATTTTATTTTCATATATAAGAGAGATTTTGTGAGAACAATGGTATTTTATGCATTAGTTTTCTGCCTGTAACAGATTATCACAGTAAACAACAGTTGGCACATCTTTGCTTTTTGTGTTTTTAGATCTCATGAGAATAGCAATAAAAAACGTTGCTGTAATGGCTATTTACATTAATATACGGGTATTAGATTTCTGCCAAGCAAGCTTTTTGACTTTTATGTCTAATTATAAGAGGGTTTTATTGTTGTTGTTTCCTCAGCCATTCCAGTATCCATTCTAAAATACTAATCCTTATTATTAGCTGCCGAATGCTTAAGATCTTACATGTATTTGACAAACAAATAAGATTTAATATTGCAAGTGTAATGATGCAAGCAATTTTCTCCACTATGAAGGGTAGTTAGAGGCATTGTGCCTTGACAGCACCACTAGACAGAAATATTATTTGATGTCAGAAATCTTGAAGACTTATTATAAAAAATATTACTTCTTCTTCACCATTAATGTTTTGTCAACACCTTTTATTGTCTTAAACACTGCACTTTGCTGCAGCTATAACAAATTAGATGTCACTAAATATTAAGAATTTTTTCTTGAGTCCAAGGCTCTTGGTAAAAATTCATAATGACACTCCTTAAGATATTAATAAACAGGTCAGAATCAGTATTTCACAGAGTGGAAATGACTGTCTCTATCTGTAATATTTCTCTCCAGCCCAGAAATTGAACTTTTGAACAATTTTCAGCTACCAGGCCGGGGCCAGCTGTGTCAGGTTTAGTCCTGAGCAGGATGCTGGTGCCAGGTTTCTCATGTATGATAACCTGCCAATCAATTCCTGCAGCAGCAGTGGAGGGTATTCTGAAAGAACAAGGCTGCAACCCAAGCTGTCATAAGAGGTTAGGGCAAATAGATTTGGAGAAATAAGCATGTCATAAAAGGGGTGCTAAACAAGGCTGAGGATATTGCTTGGAATCTTAATGTTCATAGAACAAAACCAGTTCCATCTGCTATGCTGGTGATGAGCTTACAAGATATCAAGAGTCACAATGATTTGGCAGTGATATTTTGATGCCAACATTCATTAAAATACACCCTTATGAAAAATTTCCTATTTTGTACATAAAATGAATGTGCTACAGATTGCATGCAGCATAGTAATACTGAAGTAGAATGTCTCGTGTTAGTCTCCTGATAAAATGCACTTGCATGGCTCAGCTTAGACAAAGAATGCTACCATGTTCATGGAATAAAGACCTACAAAATAGCATAATATCTTACTTTTACAAGCACTTTTCCTTCCTCATAGTTTTGGTGTGACTATTTCATTCACTCATATAGGTAGTGAAATTACTGACTGGTATCCTAAACAAATTTTTCAGCTACTTTTTTGTGAGATTCACATGTAGTAGAGTTAATTTATGGTTCTATTCTAAGCATTATATAAACCTCTCTTGGCAGCAGCAAAACAAATTTACAATAAGGTCCACTTGTAAGGAAGTGGACTGATATAAACTGAAATAGAAAGGGTACTTTCTTGGCAATGCTTGTAACTTTCAGCTTGGGAAAAGCCCACAGGAAAAATCAAAATGGTCCAATGGCTGATCGTTTTCATTGAAAATGTTCTTCTTGTGTCCAATTGGAATCTCTCCAGGAGTGAATTGTCATTTGTTATTTGTAGCAGTCATCAAAATATTATACAATTTACAATCCTAGATAGGAAATTATTCACTAAATTATTTAAGAAATACAGATTTTTCTTTTTTTTGTGATAAGAAGTTTAAAAACGATTATGACTAGCACTTGATTTATCTGAATGTTAATTTCCAGTTATTTTAAAATTATTGGTCCATCTTTCAATGATAATCCAAGGAGTATATGCATACTGTCAAGACTGAATTAATTCATAGACTAACAATAAACAAGTTTAACTTCTGTCCTAGAACTGCATGACTGTAGATCAGCCTGAACTAATTAATGCAGTGTTATTTCTGCACCTGACCTTCCAACTGATTTACCCAGAAATTCTTCTGGTGCATAGAATTCTCTGTGAACTAAATGTTTAAAGAGTAGACATTTCACTTTTTATGTACCAGTTGAATTTGCCTTATGAATGTTAATACAGGTCTCCAAAATTATCACAAAATCCCTCTAATATTTCACATCAACTATCTTTAGCTTTTCATCCAGTTATGCTGTCTTTTGAAAGAAATATTTTAAGCTATGTTTTTTGGCTTCCAAATTTTTAGGCTCTTTTTTTTGGCTTTCAAATCTTTATCTCTTTTTAGAGATAAATTAAATCTGAGAGGAACAAAGAGATATAAGCTAGAAACACATGAGAGAAAACTGTACACAAATGGCAGAAATAGACTTATTTCAGGAAGAGAAGGACAGTGCGAAATTACTCTTCTGAGAATTGCACTCTCTGCTTAATACAAAGGAAAAAGAAAGTACTTAATTTTCAGTGACAAAAGGTTATTTAACACCAAATCTTATTCCTGGATATTATCATAAACCCTGAATCCATATGCACGTACAATTTGAGAACTACAACTAATGCTGATAATGTTTTTATTAAAAAAAAAAACCAAACTGTTCTCTCAATACACTTAAAATCTTTAACCAAAAGAGAGACCTAAGGAATGACAGTGGTGACTAGTTTGTTTGACCCGCATTTTCATATCAAATTTAATTACAGATTCAAATTTTTAAAATCCATATCACTAGTTAGTAACATAGAGCAACAGCACCAGTTAGCAGCTGGGCCCTATTGCCATGCTACAATGTAAAATCACATCCCTTCAATATTCCTGTTTGTTGATTATATAGATTGCTTTGCTTAATACAAAAATAGAAGAGTCTGGATTTCTGACTGTATTTTCTAACAAGTATTTAATCTGACTTGAAATAGAATAAAAAAATCTTTCCCAGCAAAAACTAGTGTTTATGAGTAACTTGAAACACTACAGAATATTCTAGTGTGTTTGCTCACCCGGATTTATGTTATTTTTCCAAAAGGAGCAATAGGTTGTTTTATAATAATGTTAGTTGTAATAGGTTGTTGTAAATAATGTTTTAGAAAATATGTGCTCAGATTCTTTCAGGTGGATAGCATATAATATCAATAATATTAATATTAAAATTTCATTGAAATAAACAAAATTTTATTTTCAATGAAATAATTTTTTTGTTTGTTTTAATTAACAGTATTATTATTTGCATTTATGCAATGACTTTCATTTGGTAGGTGGGTTTTCTGACCCTTTTATATTTACTGTTTTTCCTTTTGATTTCTTTTCAAGATTTCTAAAGCTTGGGTAGGATAGAAAAAGAGTTTCCTGCCTTCCATTGCTGAGGAAAATCTCTGGATTTTGGTAAATTTCCATAAAATACAAATTACCTTAACTTTTTCAGGTAGTTGTCTATTTTCACTCTGTGTCAGAGCATGTACTGTTTGTCCTCTCACCTATGCATAGCACAATAAAAAAGAGCACACTGGGAAAGTAGTAAACATATCATTGGACAGTAGAAACAGGTTATAAGATGTATTAAAATATTCTTTTAAAATAGTCCTGATAAGACAAGAAAGATGTTAGTCCTCAAGGGAGCCTCAAAAATTATTATGAATCAATTTGTATACCCCAAATTGCTCCAATTTGGGGTATACAAAAAAAAAAAGATCCTAAATCATAAGCAATGTAGAGAGTCATTGAAAATTAATGAAACTTGTCAGGCCTACAAACATAATTTTTCTAGCTTCTTGACAGTATTTTTAATATGCCCAATCATAATCCATCATGTAAAACATGTATTTTATGCTTCTGGAGCAAATTCACCCAGGTGTTTTAGAAGGAAAGAGGTGAAAATGAAGTCTTCCTATTACTGAAGACAGACATGTACAGTGTACAGAAGAGCCTGAAAGTGAGCGAAGCGTGTCTCCCTAGTGAACAAGCAGAAACTGAAGTAGATGCTTCATTCTAGATGTTCTCCTGAAGATACTTTATGAGAAGGACCTGTCAATGGTACCAGGTTTCTTTGTGTATAGATGGTGACTTTGAAGAGCTCACCTAATGGGTACAAGCAAGTTAAAAACTTGTTTTCCTCTGGTTTGTATATTACAAATTGGATTTGATTCTCCATATACGAAAGGAGAGAGTAAATTTGGGATTATTGTTGCTACACCTCCGTAAAGAGAGCAAAAAATCTGTCCACTAATATCATAGAAAATTCTTTTGTTACATGTCATTACCTTGCAATGGCAAAGAAGTCCCCTTTGTACGTATCACTTGTCATTTAATACAAAGTGACAGAAAGAAAGAATAGGTTTCGACTCCACTTGACAGATTAATCCTCAAGTAAGGTCTTTGAGTCATGTGTTTTTCTTCATAAACCACAGTCCCATGCTTTTGAAAAAGAATCAGTAAGCCATTTGGCTTATTGTATGTTGAACACCACCGTATTCTTTGATAGGGCAGTCAGGACAGAAAGACTGCCTTTGAAGTGCCCTCAGGAAATCATCGGGAGCTGCTGTCTTTACAGAGACAAAGTGAATTTGGAAAGACCAGTTTTTACACATTATTTGTACTTTAATTCATCCACCCAATACTTAAAATTCATTTAAACAGCAGAAGTCCACATCAAAACCTTAAAAGTGAATAAACTCTCCTGAAAGAATACTTAGGTTATACTGGGAATTGCAAGATCTGACGAGAGCATCTCTTTGGAGTTTGCCAAAAGTCCTCTGTGTTCACCTCGGGTCAGTTACCCTGTGAATTTTGCTTGGAGCAATCGCCTATAACCTAGATAAATCTGGCCGATGTGCTTCACTCAGCAAGTCAAATCTTAATTTCACTTAGAGGCAAAAAATTTAAGAGGCAAAAACAAAGCATTTTAACTTCCACACACATACCAAGAAATAAAACTCTCATCTGTTGAAAGAACATCAGAATTTGCATGGTGGGTGTAAAATTTGGTGCTATGATTTCTGACTTGACATATTTGGTCCAGTGCCTGTACGTCATCAACAAATGGATGTTGAGGATTGTGTGGGTGCAACTGTGCGCACAGGTGTCACAGACCACTAGCCTGTCAGCGGTGGGTAAGAGGCAGCAGTGCTGTGACCTTCCAGAAGCATCTCCCTGGGGAAGCCACTTGGTGGCACAGGCACATGCACACAATCACAGCAGGCACACCACCTGGAAGGGTCTTTGTGTGGAGCTCCAAGGAAGTTCATTCAGCCACGCCGTAAGGCATCAGGAATGAAGACAAAAAACAATGGAGGATCCAGGATTTAAATACAGGGGTAGGGAGGGCAGAGAAGAGCACCAGGGTCCAATGGGCTGTGGGCTCAGGGGCGGTACAAATGAGGGGCAAAAGGTTTCAGCCAATAGGGCAGTGGGTGTGGAGCACTGTGGCAAAATGGGGCCAATGGGTAAGCAGGGAAGGGAGAACTTTCTAGGGAACATACATATAAGGAATAAAGGTGTGGAGAGGTCAACGGGCCAACTGAGGGGGGTAGAACTGGGGGACATTTGGATAAACAGAAAGGCAATCTGGGAGAGGTGCCACTTCATCACCCTAACCGCAAGGAGATCTCTTCTACTTAGGGTCCATCCCTCCAAGGGTTCATGGACCCTTGTTCAGTAGGCCTACTGTGCTCCACATGCAGGCACATATGCACGTGTGCATTTGTTCGTCTGGTTGCATTCTCACTGTGACATGAGAAGCAGAAAATCCAGCAGTATTTGATATTCACTACCTCACAGCAGGAAAGAAATGTCAGAACCTGCAGTTGTTGCAGTGCTGTACTGTATGTGTTATACTGGAAGCTTCCAGTGATCCTGTGGGAGATTCACATTAAATGTCCTCTCTTTTCATTAAATGCGAGTGACTGAAAGAACATCAGCATAAGCCTATTCTTCTTCCACTTGACTAATGCACCAATCATTAGGCACTGGAATTCAAATCAAGACTTCTTCCAAAAAAAGCCCCGAAAGAAACTGCAACATCTTAATAATTTTGAAAAAATGTCACACAGTAATTTTGTTACAGAGGAGGGGAGAAACTTCATATTTCTCACTAGTTTGAGGAAACTTACTAACAACCCCGATTTAATAGTACAAATGATTTTTCATAAATTGTTGGGATTTTGTGTATTTTAGTTTTTTTTGAGAAAAATCCTGTAACAAACAATAATGGAAATCACTAATTTTCCAAATAATACATCTCTTTGAGGGTGTTTTTTTTACAATGCAGGGGTAATTGACTCTTACAACCTAAAGGTTGAAACCTACTCAGAATTTCATCGTGTTTTTACTGCTTACTAAACTTTTCCATAAAACATAGTGTAGGAAATGGAGACAAAAGTTTGCTTTTCTAATACTACAGATGAAAGACCATTAGCAAATTGTTTGTGTTAATGTCCTGATGAACAATCCCTGTTAGCTTAACATTTGCTTTTTATTACAGATATAGAGGAAATTATAAAATGCTGTAGCAGATACACTAATATGTATGTGTTAAATAAACAATTTGCCAAACCCAAAAATATTTAAAATCCTGAATGGTAAATTAAATTGCTGAATATATAGTTAGGTTGATGAACCCCTGCAAGACAATATTTCCTTTAGTTTATTATCTAATATTTAGACTAATAAAGCACAAGCACATGTTTACCTCCATAAATTATATGAACATCTGTTTTGCACCAAATGACCTTGTAGAATATTTGCTACAGTTTTGACTGATAACCAGTGCATATTTTAAGACAGCAAGGACAAACAAAGTGCATGGAAGAGGATCATGGTGACAATGTAATTTATAAACATGCTGCATGAGTAATGCAGAGTACATGCACACTGATGGCACAGTCATAACTGCTTATAGGAAATATTTAACAAATCATTGTGCCTTCCATAGTTTCATGCAAGTTGATTGGAAAAGTGTTGACATTGCAGATGGGCTGCTTAGGGAGGAATAAATTGAATGTGGCATTCAAAGTCAGCCCAACTCAATAGTGAGTGAAAGTAATAATGTTCTGCAGGTTATTCACTTGCCTACACAGAAAAACTTAACACACCATACTGAGATCTTGATAAACTAATCCAGTCAGGACTGATATAAAAGAGATATTCTATCTATACCTTACCATGAGTTATGACAATAGATAAAGGAATGATCTAACTCGTTTCTTGTTGCTGTTTGTATTTGTCTGATTTTAAGAGGACATATTGGCTATTTTAAACTGTTAGCTCTTCCATATTCTGATTCTTTTCTATCATCAGTCCAGAACTGTCTAAAGGAAATATTTACGATATTCCTCTTAAGCTTATTTTAAGAAAAATGGGTAGCATTTCTGTTAGCATTGACATGGATAATAAAATCATGTTTTTCAAAATCCAATTTATTGTCCTACCTCTGTGTCTTGCCATCAGTAGTGTTTTCTTTGTAAGCAGGGTGAATACAAGATGGAAATAGGTCAAAGATTTATTTAACCAGAAATTTTTCATCCATTTTCTTCTTTCCTTTTTTCAGAAAAAATAACTAAACAAACAAAACATTTGTATGTTACAAAACAAGTAAAACATTTTGCATTTCAGGCTGTTTTGGGCCTAAAACTGAACCTTGTGCTTATTAAGCTGAAATGAAATCAGAAGGTGTTGCTTACTTAAAACATGGTTTAGGGGAATTTGTACTAAGGTCTGTAAGTGCATATTTGTCTATACACATGTATGAAGCTTTATAGACACCAAGATAAATATGGAGCTCAGTCTGCAGTTTTCATTATGTGCTGCAGTAAAGCATATGTGCCTGGAGTAAAGAACTGAGCCAAGATGCTACTTTACCTCATAGCTTATTTCAGCAGCCTATCTATTGAATTTGTGTTTGGGAAAAAAAACAGAAGTTTTTAGCACTAGTAAATGTGATTTTTATTTTTTTTTTTTGCATTTGCATTTGTGTTGTGCTGTTTTACTATTTAGCAAGTGTTCACAGTCATGATTAGAAATCACTTCGTGGTTTTGTTCACACCTGAGAGAGGCCAAAAGCTGCTGAGCTGAGAGAGCTTCCAATGTCCGGCAAATCCTTTCTGAAAAGCATCCCATGGATCCATATTGTCTTTCTCCCAGTATAATGAGCAAGTGCTTATTCTCAAACACTGCATGTTTTTGCATGCAGTGCAATGCAAATGGTGCAATGCACCTTTATGTAGCCGGTGAAACCTAGTCTTTTACAATCAAAAGTTTTCTATAAACTGACGGGAACCATGATGGATGTAGCCAGTGGTTACACATGTGCAAAACCTTTGGATTACAGATGACCAGAAATTGACTTGGAGCAGACAGAGAAGGTTGAAGCAAAGAGAGTGAGTATTGGAGAAAGAAAAAAGCAAACAAGGTAGCTTTTATTTTTGTATCTCTCACTGAAATAGTAATCCCTCTTTCAGAACCTAGAACCAGTAATGAGTTACTTGTTGGTTCTTGAGCTGTTTCTAGAAAGGCAAAAATGATGTCTTACTTTAGACTAATTAGCACAATGGGCTAAGATCACCCTGAACAATCTCATGAAAAGCTTTTACCTATGTTGTTTCTTTTATTTTGTTATGCCTAATTACACAGTTGTTCATAGAGAGCTTCTTAACAAACATAAATGATTACACATGATGGCGAGAAGAGGGGGAAAAGGTGTTTCTGCTTTACTCTGAATATTTTTTTAAAATTACTAATCATAAATTAAAGTGTGTCTGGGATTAATATATTTATAAATATTTGTGCTAAAAATCAGGAAGGAGACCCTTACGTTTGAACGTCCAAAAAAGGAATGATAGTACACAAAACTCTGAGGGATATGATCAGTTTAATCTAGCAAGCACAAAGTAAATACTTCTTCTGTCCCTACATTATGCACATTATTTTCCAATGTCAATAGTTGACCCATGAAAGTCAGCAGAACTGAATCTTCTTCCACAAAGTAACAAGCATGACTTATAAATAGTGTTTTGTAACTGGTATGTGGCTTTGGTGATGTTCTGCTGTGAATATTGAGCAAATACACATTGCTGGTACTTTCAAATAAAGTAAAATTTTGATGAGTGCATTAGAGTAAGTTTTGAGGCAGGCTTCATAGTGGTCTTCCTTCTCCAAGAAATATTACACCACTTTCAAAGAGTCTTTGCAGTAACTGTTCATGAGGTCTCTAAAAGGAGTGAGAAAACATTCACATAAATATCAGCAAATACTTTCTGATTACCTTAACTTTATGATCATTTTGTCTGCCTCACAAAATCTCCTTCTCTAAAGGGGACTGCAAAGCCATCTACATGTTTGTGGAAACATAGACTATGTTAGACTATGTTCATATATGTGGTGAAAGCAACATAATCCATGGTGATAGCAGGCTTCCAACACAATAAAAATAGACACTATAGGCATCGGAAATAACGTGACATTTAAGCAAATATGCCATCATGGTGTCAATTCCAAGCTCTATCAAAATGTTTAATGCTGAATAAAAAAAAAAAACCAGTGTAAACATCTTTTTCATATAGCAAACTTTTAGTTGCAACGGAGAAAAGAAATATCTAGTAACTTGTCTTGAAAAATTTCAAAGTTGTCATCCATTTTCTTCCATCTTCCCTTTCATCCCATGAATGAAAGAAAAATGTTGCTCTTTAATTAAAACTGTTCTCATCATCACAGAAATGACTGGAGAACAGGAAAAACGATGAAATAGTGTTAGTGTTCATTTAAAATAAGTTTGTAAGATATCCCCAGTAGCAGAAAATAAAATGACTCAGATATTTTAAAAAAATGTCACGTCATTGATGTCCTATTTATTCCCTTGATTATGTTTTTCTTGTGTTTTATCCCTTCTTGTGTTTCATTCAAATGTTATCTTTTTTTCCTACTTTCATCCTGAAGGACATTAACAAGTATTATTTCTCAGGCATAGGTCTATATGTAGTTATACAGATATGTATAAATACATACGTGTATGTTTGTATGTATATGGAGTTATTGGTAATAAATTATATATGCTCTACTAGACCATGCATATTAGTTATTTGTGTGTCTGTACATATTAATCTACAATAATGTTCTTAAATTTATATAGGCTCTATAGAAATTAAAATTTTCTAGAGGGCAACAGAGCAAGTTCCCAGCACTAGAATGAGCATATATTATCACAGTGAGCAATTAACCTCCTTCCGCTGTTGTTGGTCTGGAGACTAAATTTCCCATGCTGCCAAGACTCTTTCCTGGAAATTTCTTGCAGCTACTATTTTACCATATGCTAGGGTAATTCACCATATGATACCTGCTAGCTTTTCAGATGCTATCACATGGCTGATAAAATTTTATTGTTAAAAAAAAAAAAAAATCTGTAATATACAAGCAGGTGTTTATTTCATATCAGCATGGGGTTTTTCTTTTTTAAAACAACGGTGAGGAATTTAGGAACTTTGATTAAACCATTACATGTGAAAATTAAAAAAGTAAAATAAGTCACTGAAAACTATCATATAATGAGGTAAAAATCATGTGTCATTTTTCCCCCCTCTCTCTTCCTAATCAGCAGTATCAAATTAGTTAATCATATTTTAAAGAAAAGCAGCCACTTGTTGAAAGGCTTGAAAAAATTTATACCGTATAACAAGGAAATTAATTCTTCATTTTTTATATGTGGATTATTTTAGTATCTCTTGAAAAAATAACTGGATTTAACAGAGAAAAAAATGGATGAAGAAAAGCATTTTCCTTACTGTATAAAATTACTACAAGCATCAGCAAAACTGCTTTTTTTTCTATCTACTTTTCCAATATTATGCTCACAGAGTACATATAAAATAATCTTAGTAGGATACATTAAGTTTACTAAATATAAAGGAAATTTTCAGTTGATGCTGAAATATTGATGTTTTAGTATTTCTAGCTCAAAACTGATAAGAGAGGAAGTCTCTTCCAATGTCCTTCTCCAAATGCAGTTTCTTATGAACTTTTCATCATTATGGTTCCTAATATTCTCACAGGTACACTGTTTGTAAAGTAAAATACTATTTTTGTGTTTGTTCTCTTGTTTTGTTGAATTTTTCTTTTTTTAAGGAGAACTTTTTAAGATTTTGCCCTGAGTGAACTGCTTTAATACAGGATTATCCTATTGCTTTTCAGTTAAACACATAAACACAGTTAAACACATTCATAGCCAGAGACATTTTGAAGACTTCCTTACAGAGTGGCTAAAACTACACAAAGAGGATTCTAACTAAAAAAAAAAAAAGAAAAAAAAAAAAAAAAAAAAAAAAAAAACAAGAAAAAA
>WAAG01066010.1:35213-54103 GCA_013390105.1 Tichodroma muraria | reverse complement strand
AACTCTCAGATACTTCATGGGACCCAATCCATTGAGGTCATAGGCATACCTTCCTTGTCCAGGAGATCCCAGCACTAGCACAGCATACCAGGAGTGGTCTCACCAAGGCTGAGCAGAGGGGAAGTGTCACTTCCCTCAACATGCTGGCAACACTTTGCCTGATGCAGCCCAGGGTACTATTAGCCTTTTTTGCCATGAGGGAGAATTGCTGGCTAATGGTCAGCTTGTCTACCAGGACACTCAGGGCCTTTTTCTGCCATATTATTTTTCAGCTGGTTGGCCCCTAGTCTGTACAGGAGCATGGAGCTATTCCTCCCCAGCTATAGGACTTTGTTATTTTTCTTTATTGAGCTCATTGAGATTCCTCTCTGCCCCTTCCCCCAGCTGTCCAAGTCCCTCTGAATGGTATCAGCCAGCCCTCACAATTTTGAACCATTAACAAACTTGTTGAGCTTGTCCCATCACCCATCACCAAAGTTGTTAATGAAGATGTTCAGTAACAGTGGTCTCAGTATCAACCTTTGGGTACACTCCTAGTAACAGGCCTCCAGATGGACCTTGTGCCACTGATCACAACCCTTTAAGCCTAAGTCAATTCACACAGTTGTCAGTCCATCTCATTGTCCATTTATCATGCCCATACTTCTCTGACTGTCTATGAGGATGTTACAGGTGACAGTTTTGAAACCCTGGCTAATGCCAAGAAAGAGAACATCCGCTCATCCACCAAGCCACTCTTCTCATCATAGAAGGTCATGAGTTTGAATAAGCACAATTTCCCTTTCATAAATCCATGTTGACTTTTCCAAATCACTTTGATCAAACAAGGCTTCTTCCACTTGCCTGAAGAAGTCCTCATCTATTACTTCTTTCCAATCCAATGATCTGTACAAGATACCCACAACTACATAATCCAAGTTGGTCTATCCACTAGTACAAAATGAATGACCATTCAGCTTCAGGCACATTTCTAATGTAGTCCTATGGTCAATGATTGAGTTGTGGCAGACACACACACAAACACAGAGAGGAAAAGATCAGAAAATGTATCATGGTTGGTCCAGAGCATGACTTGGCTTTTTGAGATCAAGCAGCCAGAACACTGCTGTGTGTGACAGAGAATCATGATTCTCTGTCACACACAGCAGTGTTCTGTGTTCTGGCTGCTCTGAATATCTCAGACTAAAAGAGTCTAAGACTAAAAGCAGAAATGGATCTTTCCCAAGCAGAAGTTCTTTTGGACTCTAAATACTGCATCAGGAAGTTTGGGCAGGATGTAAGGAGCATGTCCTGATGTTTAGAAGGCAGATACTGCCAGGAAGGCTATCCCTCCTCCCTGATTCCCTGCTACTCCCCATTCTGCTCTTATCTTTTGGGGAATGCCCAGGATCCATGAAAAACACTGCACCAAAGGAGTTATAATAGGTGTTATGCTTCCTTAAATTTGTACCATAAAGCCTGATTGTGTCCATGAATGTTTTATGAGGTCGTTACCTGTGTCAGGTAACAGATGACAGATAGGGAGTCATATCAACAATTTGGTTTTAGTTGACAGAGCATGCACATCTCCTCATATCTCCAATTTGTGATGAATGATATCCTCATATCCCTTACCTCTGTTGATGCTTGCCTCCATCTTCTATCTTGGTGCCCTTTTCACAGACCATTTCATTGGAGAAACTTTCCTGATCTTCTAAGCACAAATTCACATACCCTCATCCTTCACAGATTTCCAGTGCAAGACATATTTCCAGTGCTACTGACCTCATATTTCACTCCTCAACTTCAACCTCATATGGCATTTGTTTAAAAGATATCACACCTCAGAGCAGAGATGTTCTATTTATGAGGACTTCTCAGAGCCATGCAAACCACTGCCTGATAGAAGGGGATGTCTAGAGCATTTAAATCAACACGAGGTAGGCTGCCTGATGTGGGTTCCTTCACCTGTGCTGCTGTAGATGCAGTTGCAGCACTGAGGTTACCTTGGCATTACACAGACAGTAAGTGACAGCAGAGAGTCGTCCAGCAGGAGGGTTTTGCAATTGGAATGGGTAGACAGATTATCTTTCATTCTTCTTGTCTGCTTACCCACTCACTGGTGATGTTGTATAACCTACATCTCTTCATACATTTAAACAAACCCTGAGTGCAGATGTAGAAGAAAATTAAAAGAAAACTGTTTCTGAGGAGCATTTACCCCTTTTGAATGTTGCATTTGAATTGTGCAATTACAAGAACAAGGAAAACAATACAAAAATCACAAAAAAGGTGATTTTGATAAAAGCTTCATCCCTTACAAAATCTAGAAGAGACAGTAAGTGACTTTGCTACATTTAGGCCTTGTCCTTAATAGTCCATTTTGCAGGAGGTGTAAAGAATGGCATAAAATTTCGAATTACTACAAGAGAAGAAAGTGGTTATTGCTCTGCTGACATATGTACTTACACACATCTTTTTGGCAAGATAAAATAGCCTGCAGTGTATCCATATTTTAAAGCCTCTTCCCACTACCAGAGGACACAAAAGTGTTGCAAAGTGCTTTAAGTGGTTTCTCTTAAATTATTCTCATCTTCTGGTAGTTAACATTAGCATACAATTTAAGATTTTATGTGAAAACTATTCTTTTGTCTTGTTTTCATAGCAAAACCAAAATCACCTCTTGCTGCAAGGTAAATTTCTTGTGGATGCTGGAAGAAAGAGTAAGAAATTAAGCACAGGATTGTGCAGACATTAGAGCTCATTCTTGTGCTTTCAGTAAAGCTCTCTGTGGATGACAAAAATACATTTGTACTTAGTATACCCTTGGTAGTATTGTAAGAAAATCACAAGAGCAGCTCAGGAATATTTCAATGTTAATAATACCTTGAGCTTGTCTAACAGGCTTACTCAGTGACCTTGGAGCAAGCACTGAACTACAGCTGGGAGGGAAAAGGGGAAAATATGGCTTTCAGGAGGAGTGCAAGCATGCCCCAGCCATGCCTGGCTGTTTGCCACACCTGGGGAATAGTTCACTGGCAAAGATGGGAAATGCCAATGCCATTTTCTCCCAGTAAAGCATTAAAACAGTTTCCCCCTGTTACCAATGCCACTGTTTTTGACCATGAATTGAAAACAAAGGGCATCTGTTCTTACAGATTTAAAAGCGTAATTTGCTTTACATATAGAAAGAATAAATCTGTTTAGTTTTTTTCATTGTCAGACATGACTCTCTTTGGGCTTATGGCCACTCATGTTCAAACTCCAATTGTTTTCCCTTGTGTTATTTTTATAAAGCAGTTGTTCCTCTCTAACTGGATAGCAGCAGAAGTAAATCAGCTTCCACATATTTAGAAACAAAGGAACAATGAAACATTCAGCCAAGCTTGCCTCAACAGATTACTCTATTTTTTTATACATTCAAGGCAATTTGAAACAGGAAAACTGCCCAAGAGCTCAGAGGATTTGGGAGGAGGTACTCTGAGTACCTCCAGACCACAGTTGGACTGGAGTCTCCTGGGAGATTAGGGGCCAGATCCTCCCCTCACTTAAGCTCCTGGAAATTGTGCAACTGCCCAAACAGAGCTGGGAGAATATTTTGATCCGTTTTCTTGCAATGGTACGCTGAGGGTAGATTGCTATGATTAAAGATTTATGTTTGTCCGTTGAAGTTCAGTAATTTGGTGTATGACAATGGCTCCAAATTTCTCAGCAGAATAGACAAAAATTCAAGCGTGAAGAGACTCTGCTTATGGTTCTGGGGAGAAGTGAAAAAGCTAAGCAGGATCAGAGCCACCAGGTGCCAGTATTTTGGGAGTAAGTGCAGCCAAGGTAGGCAGCCCACAGCTCCCCTGTCTTGCTGCCACAGGCAGCTGCCCAGTCTTGCTTGTAACAATGATGAGTCCTGCTCTGCCTTTCTCAGCCTGGGGCAGTTGTGAAAGAAGACTCGTTATTTCCACCCCTGCAGCCAACAGGTTTTACTTGATCATCTTGTGAGCTGACAGCAAACAGGCAATGGAGACCAGCTGTCCCCTGGGGAGCTAAGGCACTCCTGGTTCAATTGCCTGGATATACACTTCCTTAAGTGGTGGGTGGCACTTATATGCAGGGTGCCTCCAGTATGGAGGCACGTAGCTCTAAATAAGGCTAGGGCAATATTTTAGAACTTGAAAGCAATTTCCAGTTGTGTGATCTGAAACCCAGCAAAATAATTAAGCACCTTGCTCTAAGACATTAAAAAGTGGCAGAGATAGAGAGAGGAGGGCATCACCTACATGCCTTCAGTCAAGGGCTACAGTAAGGACATGGTGCAGACACATCTCCCTAGCACTCCTAGGCCATGCAGAAAGATACCAAATCTTGCTCAAACTGTTGAAGATAATTTCAACAGGCAGAAGGCAGTCATGTGGGCTGGAAAACAACCAAGATGACAATTGGTACTGTACAAAAAAGGCACCAGGGATCAGTAATGATGCGGGCTATCTGATGAGCCGCTGCTGGGCCTGGAGCACAGGATGCTGTGTTTCCCACTATGCTGAGCAGTTCTCCTGCCATTTGCCCTTTGCACAATGACCAGCTGGAGAGCTGAGCAGAAGTGGTGACAGCCCCTGGCATCTTTCCCTTTTGGTTTTCTGTCTTTCTTTAGCAGGAGGAAGGTTCAGGTACTTGGCAAAGCCAGGGAGATGGTTTACCTTCAGCTGGCTGGACTGCTGGTGCTAGCAAATGTTTCCAAGAAAATGAAGTTTACAGCTTCTGTTGCTGTTTTAAAATAAGATACGGTTCTGGGTTTTGCCACTGATATTTCAAAAATGAGAATGTTACAATAGATTTTATATGAATGGAGGTATTCTTTATAGTTCTACAGTTTATTTAGACTGTTCAAAATGCCATCTTTTTTTCAGACAGCATTTCCTCATTACTGTCTCTTCAGACTTCACCTGATTTCTTTCTGCTCCTCATCTCTACCCTTAGGATAACTTCCTTTTGTTTTCTCACCAGTGTTCTACCAGCTTTGTTTTACTTTATGACCTTTTCTTTTGATTCTTTTTTTCAGTAAGCTAAACTGAACAATCAACACCATAAATATTTGTGACTTTGGTGATACTATATAATGTAAAAAGGAGGGAGGTACAGGAAGGAAGTACATATTTTTAGAAGAAAAAAAGGATGTTCTGAAAGTATCTGAAGATAGATGCCAGCAATGCTGGTATTGAAAAAAAATAGCATATGCAATGGGTGAATGCTTTTCTGATCTGAATTTATCTGAGGGATGAAACATGGTCTGATGGAAGAACTTTGGTCCTAACCACAGGATTTAAGATGACAACATGACCATGCAAATATAGTGTGAAGAAAGGGACCCCTGTGTTCCTCTGGTGAATAAGGCCCAAATATCCCCATGCTGGGCTGTAAGGGTGCATACAATAATCATGGTTAGAAAAGCAAAGACTGACAGACTGGAAGAGACATCAGCCAGTGGACAGTCCGTGGGGGGAGAAAATGCCAAGTGGAGGTTCCTGTTACTAACACAAAACTGAATTGCAAATGGGCAACACCAACAGATAAGGTACTGGATGAGGCTGAAGCAATTCGGGTCCCAAACATCTATTCAGCTCATGTCCATTCAGCCCCAGCCCACTACCCTTCCTGACAGGTAAGCACAAGTCTCCGTAGTGGTGCAGGCTGAGATGCTGTGCCAGGCGTGGCATCATGACAGCCACATCCATCACTGCTAGAATTTAAATAATTCAATTCTAATTTTAACAAAAATCTGAACCATCTAAACATAAAAAGGTACTTGTATGTCTCTCACCAAGCAAAGCTTCTGCTAATGATACCTACTGTACAAATACCATGCTCAGGGAGAGGGCTCCGAATAATGCCAACTGATTTTCTCCCTTAAGGTCCAGAAGATTTGCCCAAGAAGTCTCATAAGGCACCTCCTCTACAGTCCTTATTTCCTTTTAAAAACCATGCTCAGGACTTCACCTCTCCTGTCGTTTTTGGGAGTCCTGTGCTGCCTTCCCATCTCATGCACCCCAGAGAGACGCTTGCTGTGCCTTGGCCACTTGCCCCTGGTCAGGGCAGGGCACATTTGCACTTCAGCTAAAGGCTTAAGCAATGTGAAGAGGGCATGACACAAATAATTAGTCCTTACACATCTGCTGGGATGTTATCAGCACCTCAAGCTGCCCTTCGGGCACCTCCCCAGGCACTCACAGAAGAGGAGGGAGCATGAATCAAGCCAAGCACAACCTGTTCACGCCTTTAGCCAAAGTTTCTTGGCCTCGCCAGGAAAAAAAACATGCCTTGAAAGTACCTCAGGGAGTGGCCCGCAGCAGCACATCCTGAGGCAAGAGGACGAGAGGCAGGACTGACTGTGGAAAACAAAACACAAGCTTCCCGGCAAGGGCTGGGCCGAAGCTGGCCCCTGAGTCACGGCGGCTGCCCTTGGATGCCGCGATGGGAGCGCTGCTCCCTGCAGCACGATTCCGCTGGCCACAGAGCCACGGTGACCCTGCTCCCCGCCTTCATTCCTAGGATCTGCAAGTTCACTCCTCTGCTTACAGTTCTTACAGAATGCAGAATGTTGTCTGGTAGATAGAACTGAACTGAGCACAGAATTTGAGATTTTTCCCCTTCACAAGAGACGTTGTTCGTTGTTTTTTTTTTCAGATAAAATAGCATTTAAAAGGGAATATGATAACTATGGGGTTTTTTAATAGCTTTTACCCAAAGTGATGTAATTAGTCATGATCCAAGAACAGTTTGCCACACAAAATCCAATTTTCAGTTGTTGTCTAAAATCAATGTGAGGCTCATTCCTTCTGCTGTTAAAATCAATGGCAATTTGAGTTTAAGAAGAAGCTGGATCCTGGTTCTGTAAAAATGTGAACCAGATCTTTCTCTCTTTGCCCTGGTCTCTTTAAAAAAAGAAACCCATCACACCTTAACTATGTTAGTTTCCCTCCCTTACAAATATATATTTCTAAAGAAGTTTAAGAAAGATTTTACTCTTTTGACTGAAATATCTCCTTTATACCACAGTACCCATAGAGATGGTTCTGTGACCTTTCAGCAACCATATGTGAATTTCCCAAGTACATAGGACTGGACCGCTTTCATTTAGGTGGGGGTTTTTCATAGCTGTGTGACTCTGGGGTCTCTTACACTCTGCATCCTAACAAGCCTCAAGGACATTCCTGAGACTCTGGGAAGCCAGAGCCATTCTGTCCCACCACCTGTAGGCACGCTGCAATTTGCAGGGGCCAGTCATGGCACTTATTTGCTCTAAGGCTTCACTGACAAATAGAAAAAAACAATTGAACCGAGAGAGGCCTAGTCAATACCTGCTGTTGCAGAGCTATTCTCTTTCAGTTCTAGTTGTATGAGATCTGGCAGCATTTCTTCCTCCTTGAACAGGCAGTCAAAAAAAAAGAGGCGCTAATATAGGGAAATAAACCTTTGGTATGGGAAGAAAAGAATACAAAATAATAAAACCAGAAAATGTATTGTCTGGTTTTGAGATATTGCGGGTAATTAAAGCAGAAAAAGAAACCAGTATTTTCAAAAGTCTGTTTGTAATGAGAGGTAGAAATGAGAGGTCTAATCAAAGGTACCTTTCTAGCAAAGGAGACCATCAACAGGAACAAATTGTGGAAAGCATGTAGCACCCATACCCGTGTGTCTGCTGAGACAAATGACACTGTAGTTTCATGATCCCTTAATCTAGCACAAGTGCTTACTCAAACTGGAAGGGATGATCCATTCTTCCCCCCGCTCCCAGGCCTCAGTCCCATTCTCTCCCTTGCACTTGCATTTGACCTCTAAGTCTTCTAGTCCAACCCCCCTGCAGTAAGTAGCAAACTCTTCAACCAGATCAGGTTGCTCGGAGCCCTGTCCAACCTGACCGTGAGCCTTTCCAGGGATGGACCATCTACCAGCTCTCTGGGCAAGCTGTTTCAGGGTTTTACTTAGTCCACAGCTATAACCCTACATCAATTATTCCAGCCCCTTCTTAGTCTTTCAGTTACCAGCATGCCTATGAAAGTTGTTGCTTCAAGGGAAGCAACCCATCTTACTGACCTGTGGTCTGTTTGATGCATTCTGGGTTTTACTGGGAATGAAAATTAGACACATACAGTCCATCAGGCTAAACCTGAGTTTAAATAGCCAAGCTTCATTTTCTTAGAAGCCTTTACCCCCTGTTTAAGCTAAAACAGGATTGAGACAACAGATTAATGTATTTACTGCACCCTACCTGGGCAGGTTGCTGACACAGTTCTACATGTGGGCAATTAGGTGTGTGACGTTGTGCTGCAAGCATCATCTAGGGATGACTATTTTATAAAGCCAACACTGCACATCATTCATCTGGGATGTGCAAGCTTCCCCTGCTGATTCATGTCAAATCAATTCTACATACCGTAGAGTACAATAGTGCAGTAAGAAACACTGATAAATGTATTAAACAGAGGCATTAGTCTGTAGTGCAAATACACACAGAGTGGAGTTCAGAGCCCCTCCATGCCTGTGTGGCCCGTTCGGCCGCCCCTGGGGACAGTCATCCTTTAAAGCTGCGGCACTGGGAACGTTAAGCCTCCTTGTCAGAGCAATGTTCCAGAAGAAATCAGATGACTGAAGCCTTTAAGCCAGTCTGGCAGAGGCTGGGGTTGAGGAAAGGGCAGGAGAACGGCAAGCACCTTGAATGGCAAGCACACAGGGTCCAAGTGTAACAAAGCTATGTGTTGGAAGCAGGAGAGATGGTTAGTAGTCTCATCCACAGGACACATCCCACGGATGGGGATCGTTGTGGATGGGGCAGGACCTCTCTGCAGCAGGCACGGTACAAACACAGTTGAGGAAGAGACGCGCTGCTTCAGCCCACCCTGGCATCCAGGCACTTGTGGGGCAAACATACATTGCTGCTTCAGTGTCAGAAATCAGCCAGCTTTATGAGCTGAAACACACTTTTCTGCCTTCCTTTTAAAATGACAACTCTCCAGTATCAAAAGGCGGAGTTAGACTCAGTCATTCTGCCATTCTGATCTTAATGGGCTTCATGCTGTTGGCATTATTAGACAAGTCTTTACTGTGTGGGTGGGAGCAGAAAGTCTGCCAAGAGCTCCAAAACTATGTGAAGAATGGGGGTTTCTGATGAGAGCCTCTGATGATGAATCTACTGCTACTGCATTCGTGAGAACAGGGCAGGAGTCTGAGCTCTGCGCTACCTCTTCTCTGCTGACGGTGCTCTCACGGATGGGTTGGAACAAAAACGCAATGATTATAAAAAGTGACACGATCAATGATCCATACAAAGGAAATAACAAGGCAACTACCTTGTCAAAATGATATGAGGAGCGGTTATAGCAAAAAAGCAAGTGATGCTTTTTTTCCTCATAAAAGTAGGTTGAAGAAACCAGGCTACATCGAAGCTGACAGTTCAATGAATTTGGCACCAGTTTAAAGGTAGAACATCTTGTCCATGCTGTACAGAGCTCACACCCACTATCTGCAAGAGGTAAGAAACAAGGACTTGGAGGAAGGAAACAAGGACCACTATCTGCAAGAGGTAAGAAACATGGACACCTCACACAGAATAAAGAAGTGAACTGATTATTCTTTCAAGTTTCACAGGATGCTCTATGCAGCCCCCTACACATAGTTAATGAGAAACTACTGTAATAAAATAACCCCCTGGCTGGCAGGTGGCATAAAGAAATTATGCAAAAAAATACATTCCATTGATCTTTTAATGCTTCTACTGGTATATAATAAAAAGACAAGATGAGCTGTACAAAGACCATCCACGTGTGTTAAGTCCACACGAAAATCTCCGTTCATGTGAAAGGTGAGGAGGGTGTCAGGATATCACTTATCTGGAGCTAAAGCTTCAAAGCAGTTTTTCTCAGTGATAACTGCATCTGGAGTTTAGTGCATTTTAGCTCAGACAATTTTTAACTTGTCTAATTATAGCATGTTGGTAGTGATACTATAATTATGAGAACAGAGGTACTCTCATATACATGCCTAGAAGAGTTGCTGGTGCCGAGGAGAGCTGGGAGAAGTAGTAACTGTCCTCAGCATACACTGAACTACTTTAGTTCTTTTTAAAATATGTGTAAGGGCTCAGGCACCTGCAGCTGCCCAAGTACCTGTGCAGGAGCAGGAGCTAAAAGCTCTCAGTCCCCAGCAAAAGCATAGCATGGTACCTTTGATCTGCAAAAGTTTAGACTCATGCTTCATTTCTCATTGCCAACAGAAAGTAAGAGCACAAACAACTTAAATCTGTGACTTCATGTGAAGAGTAGTAACTTGGCATTTCTGAATTCCAGATGTTTTGTCCTGACACAGAGAAGCCATCCTGGAGATGAAGGGGTCCAGGGACATCCCACAGCAGCCATTCCTACACAGAGGCTGGGGGCAGCAGTGAACAAGCTACAGCAACTTTCAATTTAAGAAAAATTCAGTGAATAAAATTGCTCCAACAATAAAATAAAAACAGCCTTTAGTACAACCATACTAAAGAGCTTCATTTTAAATGAGAAAAATACAATTACAAGAATACAGAATGCCTCTAAATTCAATTAGATACAAATTTGGTATTTAAAGTTATCAAATCATAACAGTACAGCTATTAGACAATTATACAGCCAAAGCAGAAAATGAGATCAAGTTCAGAAACAAAATATTTTGCCACAGAAATCACAGAAAAGATAAACCTTAAATGCAAGAAACAAAATTGTATCAGGACTCAAAAAGCAGAACTCGCCTCATTTAAAATGGAGTTATGTGGGAGAAATAAGGACAGACAAAAAACAAGGACTGGATCTCATAATTCCAATACTTTCATAAAAGCAGTTGCTTAGAGAGGTGGATGCATTAACCTTCTACTCAGGGAAGCACCCAACATGACCCACATCCATCACATCATCAGTACCATGAAGCTAAGTAGGATGGATATGGATGTGAAAGGTCACTACATAGATTCTGACAATAGTGTAATAATGCCATCCTCCTTTTCAAACAGACCAATAAACACGAGAAACCCTAATAATTGTTAGTCAGATATTGCTGCTCAAGTACTGCAATGAAAATTTGTATCAAAGGATTGGAAAAAAAAATTCAGCAGACAAATAAACAAATTTTAGCAGACTGCAGCTTGAATATGCTAAAAATGCAATAAATTATGAAGACCGTAAGTTGGAAAATACTGTAGACCAAATTATGTACCAAAGGCACAGGAGAAATGTTAGGCATCATCAGAACAGGTGTAAGGCTTAATGAAAAAAACATAAAACTAAAAGACAGGACTGTAAGCTCAAATGTATTCATATGTAAAAGACAAGTCTGGAGATATGTCACCTCAGCAGCATCAAAAAAAAATTAGTTTTAGGAGCAAACCCAAGTATTTTAAGTATTATTTTCATGCTGAAGTAAGTAGATATTTTGCTTAAAAAGAGTTGTGAGGAAGGCAAGGCGCTCAAGAAGAAATTAATGAGACTGACCAGGGCATTGTTTTAAATATAATTTATTCTCAAAAGTGCAAATCAGGCTTGTTTCTTTGAAGACTGGCCCCCAGAGACTGCAGCCTCTGCTCAAAGCAAGAACTCTTCTTTCCCAGGACCCCATCATGACCTCCTGTGGACTTTAACATGGCTTTGGTTGGCAATCACAGTCTCAACCTACACACTTGGGATGCGACGATCTGTGGGGCTGGGGATGTTGTTTTTGGCTGCTGACCTTGCACAGCAGGAATAGTTCAGGATCTTTGGCTTTGCTGAGGAAAATCTCACTCTGCCTAAAGGTGAGGGAATGGATTCAGCCATCTCTAAGACTTTTGTTAACTTACAAACTCATGATGAGCCCATGAGGCTGCTCTGGATAGCGACCAGGAGTGTACCCAGTCTTCCCCTGGAGCTCCTTGGGTCATTATCAAAAGTGCTCCAGGGGATGTGACATTTCTATACCCTTCTCCCATCCAAGTATTTGAAGTGTACTATGCATGCACATAGTGGGAAAGAGTCCCTGCCCTGAGTTTACAGTGTGAATGGTCAAAACAAGATAAGAGTGAGGGAGGAAGACAGGAATATCCACCATTTTTTATCTCATTATCTACCTATATCTTTTATTGTTCACAGCTGGGAAAAAAATGCATTCCTAGGAGAATAAAAACCAAACCACCCATACTTCCCAGGGAAAGGCAAAAGAAGTATTTTCATCTGACAAGAAGTAGGGTTATGTTAAAATACCTCCTACACAAAACCTGACCTGGACTGGTTGCTGTATCACTCACCAAAGATTATTCCCAATAGCTGGAAGGTTGCTGCTGGTAGCTTACAGCTGAGGAGCCCACCCAGGGCCCCATCACAGTTCTCCTGAGGTCAGAGAGGGGCTAGAAACATCAACAGCAGCCACTGCTTTGAGCAGCTCGCTCTTCAGGTGCAAATCTCCAGAGATGGAGATGATCCATGGATCTTCTCTTTGAAGATGGTCAGTAAGAATGGGAAAAAATCCAAAACACCAGTTATTTTGTATTTTTAACTTTTATCTTGGCATTTTTTTCCCCCAATTGCCTGTAAAATATATTCTCAGCCTTTCTTTTTCCCAGGCCACATGAGTGGAGGTCCCAAGAAGACTGCAAAGACCATAGGGCAAAGGCAGGTTCTGCCTTCCCACTTGAGAGCTGGAATAATACTTAAAAGTGGGAAAGAATCTTTGAACACTTTAGCTGAGCAAGCAACAGAGACAGCACTTCGGATTTGTGGGTTCTGCTGGGAAGATGGGCAGGGCGGGGCTCATACTGAGATTTTAGTATCCTGCAGCCAGGAAGGCAGGCTGCAGGCTGGTCTGCACAGATAGTGGTACTTCAGTAAAACAGACTATTAAAACAGTACACAATAGTTTTAACTCGGGACAAATGTCCAAGTATAATGGTTTTCTCAAAATGCACGACAGATTTTCTATGGACACTTAAGGCTGAAAGAGAAAAGGACTTAATATCAGGATGAGAGTGCTCTGTAGGGAAACAGCCTCCTCAAAAACATGATGACAGTGATAAGTTAATAGCTATCCTGACTATCAGGAATTGGCACCGTGAGGTCCACCAACAAAGCAGTTTGAATGGATTTGATACTTTAAAAATTCCAACACGAAATGACAACCATTCAGATTCATTACATGTTTTCAGACAAGCCAGAGCATTTACAAAACTACTTTCCCTCATCTCTTTTTTAAAAACATGGTTTACTGTTTGCTCTAAGCAGTAAGACAGTGTCTTCTCTCAACAACAGGATTATCTCAAACAGTTTACACTGGTTGTGATTAAAGAGAAAGGGATAGGCAGCATGGCACATGAAGAGGGATTTCAAATGGTGCCCTTAACTGATTCTCTAAATAAGAACACCCAATACTACTTTACGGAAATATGGCGTTGCACTCTTACCAGCTCCCTTATACTGAGTAACACAACAGCTCCAAATCCCAGTCCCACTAGTTCTGAGATTAGGAAGAAAATTGTTGTCAGGGTGCAATGCACAATGATGGATTTATGATTCTTTGGAAAACCACACACTGTTGAAGGATTAGATGTTGTAATCCATACAGCAAGTCAACAAAAACGCACCATAGCAGGAATAGGCAAGGAGCAAGGCATCCAATTACTAATGCAAAGTAATGCAGCTTATACTTTGTTCACCCCACTGTAATTAGCATTAGCTCTTACAAAATCACTCTCCTCCAGCACAAGCTGCTTGCTATATGAAGTGAAAATACACTTTTCCCTTAAAGAGCTTCTACTCTTCTCACATCTACATCTTCACTGTAGATGTGCCCAGATTTTGAGGGGTATACCCAAAAGTAGGCAGGGAAGGAGAGAGCAGGGCCAGGCTCACAGGGCTCTCGGGGGCCGGAGCAGAGCAGTGGGACAGCGGCACACCAGGGTGACTCTCCATGCTGCCCCTTCCCCGGCACGCTGCAGCCACCAGCAAACCCCGGGATGGGCTAAGGTGGGTCATGCCCTGCCAGAGCCTGGGTCTGCTCCCGAGGGAGAGGTGTGGTTTGAGCACAGGGTTACAAACAAGCCAGTACTGATTTCCACTTCTCCTGTAGACGCTGTGACAGAGGAGGCAGACTGCGGACAGGCAGCACTAACCATACACGTTAGCTGAGTTAATCACTGCGTAACTCTGGGTCAAGTGACCACTTTCTTCATGTCCATTTTGGAACTACTTGATCATCAGAAATACCTTGTTATTCTTCCTGTGTCTTCCATTAGCATCTCCACCAGTGCCATAGGAGCAAAGTAGCTGTTACATAGTGGCAAGATTCTTCAGACTCATTATTCTCTGGACACAGGGTAATTAAAGTTTTAGTAACATTGACAAGGGTGGACTTTAATCAATTTTCTCTCTCTGAAATTATGAGCAGCATGGTGAGAAGGAAGAACATACAAACACCAGTGACAGAAAACTCCATAATTATTTGACCTATTTGACAAGAAACAAAATATTTCGGTCTTGTGGGACACTATTTGGGGTAAATCTGGCTCTTAAAATACACTGGAAGTTTGGTGAGTTGGTGCAGGTCTTCAATCCTATTCAATTATTTGCCTACAGCTCCACACGCTGCAGGGAGATGTAAGAGGAAGAGGAAATGCAGAATACTAACTACTGTTAATGTAAAATGCATGAAAATGGAGTATAAACATAGGGCCAAGAATTTTTTTCCACTCTAGCCCATAAGAATTTTGCAAAAAGCACCCTCAAAAGATAAGACCAGTTTGTAATGTGATCATACCTCAGAACAGAGAGTGAGCGCATTCACACCAGTTCTGTGCTGGAACCTCAAAACAGTAGCTTCATCCAGTCACTTGCTTATGAGACCTGAAAATACAAAATTGTGAAGGAAGACTTGCTTGGAAGCTTTTTCTACAAAGGTCAAGTACTTAAAAGTTACACAAATTTGTACACACAGCATGAAGCATTTGTCATCTGCACAACAGAAGAAAACACCATATCCAGAAGAAATAGATGTTACAGTTTCAGTTCTGATTCTTTAGTCCAGTGTTTGATCTAGGAACAGTAATTGCATCCCATTTACTGCGTTGATAAAGAACATGGAGCTGCCACAGTCAGTTTGGATGGATGCCAAGGCAAACTCAGGCAGAACTAAAAAATCTCGTTAAGATGACTGAGTGGCAAATGATGGTTATTTATTCTAATCAATTTGTTAATTTACTTCTGGAAAAACTGGATTAATTTGTTTCTAATCAAAACAAGGACCTATTCATTACGATGAACCACTACTATATAGGCACAGCTAGGATTTCTAACAATTTTTTTTAAAAAAAGAAGACAGATTTGGTAACTCACCCCCCAAAAGAAGACCACGTGGGCTTGTTTCCCTGGAATACACTTCTAACCCTTTATCCAGGCTAATTTCAAACATGTTGGTGAGCCTTCCATTCCAAGGTCTTTTGTCCTCTCAGTGCTGCAGCCCTCACTGACTTTTTACCCTCAAATGTTCCAGCTGTTCTCTTCCTACCCATACTCTCAAACACTAGTATCTATTTAAACTCTTCTCTTTGTGTACCATTAAGTGAGGATAGCCCTATCTGCTGAGGTCTCTTTGTCACCTCTGCTGCTGCTGCTCGGCTGGGTCACCTAGGATTTGGCTTTTCACAGTGCTCAGATTCTGCCTCTTCTCTCTCAAAAGGTAGGATTACAATAGTCATGAGATACAGGTTAAAATTATATGCAAGGTATAACTTATTTTACATCAGCCCTAGTAATCCTTCTGTCTAAATCCTGACTAATGTTTAATTTGCCCTTCTCTGAACTCCAGCCTCATTGATTCCACTCTGGTAACAAGGTCTCTGAAGCCCCTCCTGTGCAAACATACCAGCAGCAATTTCGTCAGTGCTCGGTGGAGAGGTCAATGGTAGTGTCTTCACTCCTGATAAACCTGCAGATGCTCCAAGATGAGGATGCTGGGACTCGGTACATCTGCAGCCCAGAATGACACTGGCCAGCTCCTACCCCCTGTAAATGACAATCATTTAGTGCCAAAACATTTGGCATTGTTTGCTTAGTTCTCCCAAATGGGTAATTCTGAAATGACATTTCCCATGCTGTGACCTTGCTCTTGTTCCCTGGCTGGTAACAGCATGAGCACTTTGGAAAGACCAGAAGAGGGATGAACCAGCAGACCAGCTGGCAGTCTGGGAGTCTCACACTGAAGCCGGGCTGGCAAAACCAAAATCTCACCCCCCCAGCTTCATCGTTTCCTCCATCAGCTGTTGTGTCTTCCCTCTCATTTCCCTCATTTACTTAGAACCCTGGGCATTCGGAGTCTCATTAAAACCCCGCCACCAAGCAAGAAAGGGAAGCTCCACATTGAAAGGAGGCACAGCAGATACATGCCAGCCTCTGGTGGACCTGGAGCACGCTTCCCTGCCTGTGGGATGCAGCGTGGGGACCAGGAAGCACCACATCCCTTTCCTGCATAGGGTGCTGCTCACTCCCCAGCTGCACTCCCTATGCCCCACTCCATCCCTTTCTGCATCTCAAGTTCTTATTTCTTATTTTTAAACAGCCAGATTGAGTCTTAATTATTTAAGCACCTTCCAGATTTAGAAAGTTGTTTTGGCTGTGAAAGTAACACTCGGTGCAATCATCTCTCATCAATAAACCATGGAAACAAATGTGTATGCCTGTTGGGAAGGAATTTTATTTAAAGCACACTGAAAAGTGCTTGAAACAAAGTGTGAAAGATGTGAAAAGATCTAATGCCGGTCATGTTTCAGTGAGCTCAGCACATTTTGGCTCAAATGAGAAAAAATGGGACTTGTGCCTTATTCAATTAGGATGGCTTGACTTCTCACAAGCAGGAAGGGATGCCTCAGAAACATCCAAAACACAAACTTGGGTGAAGGGCTTTCATAAAGGTACACTCACCTGACAGTTGCGCTGGTTTTCGTAGGGTTTGGGGTTTTTTTTCCGAAGTGTTAAAACACACAGGCAAGGGTTTGGTCATTCAGGGAAATAAAGATTTAAAACAAAAAGAGGAAAAAACCCCTCCAACATCAGACAAATAGCATTCCTAATATCCTACACTAATAAAAGAAATAAGATTAAAGAACAGTGGCATAGCATCAATGTTTACTTAATGAGAGATTTTGTCTTATCCCAGAAAGAGCTTAAGGAACATCATTTCTGATCCCACTGGGAAACACTTTGCATTATTGTACTCATAGAATCACAGAATCATATAATCATAGTATATGCTGAGTCGGAGGGACCCCCCAGGATCATCAAGACCAACTCCTGACCCTGCATAGGACACCCCAAGAGTCGCTTGCCCAATTGTGTGCCCAAGAGCACTGTCCAAATGCTCCTTGATCTCTGTCAGGCTGGTGCTGTGACCACTTCCCTGGGGTGCTGTTCCAGTGCCCAACAACCCTATGGGTGAAGAACCTTTTTCTGATATCCAACCTATCCCCTGACACAGCTCCATGACATTTCCTCGAGTGCTGCCTCTGGTCACAAGAGTGAAGAGATCAGTGTCTGCTCCTGCACTACCCCTCGTGACAATGTTGAAAAGCGCAATGAGGTCTCCCCTCAGTCTCCTCCAGGCTGAACAGACCAAGTGACCTCAGCCGCTCCTCACACAGCTTTGCCTCAAGGCCCTTCACATCCTTGTGGCCCTCCTTTTGACACTCTCAAATAGCTTAATGTCCTTTTTATATTGTGGTGACCAAAATAGCACACAGGACTCAAGGTGAGGCCACCCCAGTTCGGAGCAGAGTAGGACAATCACCTCCTTTGACCAGCTGGTAATGCCGGGCCTGATGCACTCCAGGACTCTGGGGAGCAGCTGACCCTCTCGGACCTCTTCTTGACTATTTACAGCCCATCATCACCTCTGGGGGCTGTTTGCACACTGAGCTTCAGTCAGGCGAGGTGAGGTTGCAATACATTGCTTCAGATAAACGACCATGGACACGGGCCTTGGTACATGGCTGTGGACATGGTATCACTGCCCAGGAGAAGCAACTGGATGTTGGGTTGGCATAGCCAGTTTTGATAGCTTCACTCAACCAGCTGTCTTCTACAGCTGAGGGAAAGCTTCAGGAAACCCTTTTTCCTCCAGCTTTCTAAAATTGCTAACTGCTTCCGATAGAGTGGAGATACTTGATCTTTAATAAACCCCATGCAAATTGCTGCTTGACTCCTCTCCTTTGCAAAGCAAAGCTGCTCTTTATTTATGTAGCATTTTCATTTAATTAACAAAGACATGGAACAAACTCTTGGGGGGGAAATTAAAAGGTCATCTTCCATCACGAGGGAATACGTGAGAGAGGGAAAGAAACAAACTGGTTTCTTCCTGATGGCCATACAAACATCAAGGCACCCTCACTGTTGCCCTGTTAGGACCTCGGGGAGGTAATGAAGTGTCTGGAGAGCATCGACAGAACTTTTCTTCCCGTTGAGCATCCCTGCCATTGGAAAGGAGCCAAAGAGGGTGCTTTGAGATTCCTTTCTCAGACATCTGACACTGTGGGGACCAGCTCAGCACATGCATGTAAATTACACAACAAAACCAGCGGTTTTATCATACGACCGAGTTAAAATGCTACCTACTTAATTGCAGCCAGAGCTTACATTCAAAAATGCTGTCATGTCGCAAAGCCCGTTACTTCAAAACACAGGAAACATCAACTACCTCTGCCCGGGACATTTAATGTAGGCCCGCGGCTCATCTCATTATGACAGTCTTTAATTACATGGTCCCATATTGTCTTTCACAGGGTCCCCGCTGCCACGGCCCGGGCCGAGAGCCCTCAGGGCCCGAGGAGCCGCGCTCCGCTCCCCGGCCCGCCCGGGACCTGTTGGACGCGGCGACTCCGAGCC
>WAAG01066010.1:0-34961 GCA_013390105.1 Tichodroma muraria | reverse complement strand
GGGCCGGCAGTGGCGGGCAGGCCGGCCGGGGAAGGGAGGGGACGGGGCGGCGGAAGGGACGGGGCTCTCGCCGGGAGCGTCTTTTCCCCGGTGTAGTTTAGTCAAGAGCATGATGCAATCCCACATTGCCATGGATACTGCATCCCGGGCGGCGGCGGCAGCGCCTTCCGCCGTGCGGGGCACGGGGTGGGGTGAAATAACAGGGGCAGGAAGGGAGGAAACCCCGCACCTCAGCCCGCATCCTCGGCCGTGGCTGCCTTCCCGGAAAGCTCGCGGAGGGTTGAGCGCTGCCATGGCTCCAGACAGAAACCCTGATCCGTCTCTTTCCTCCGTGGCGGGTGTGTGGGGTGTGCATCCCGCCAGCCCGGCCCCGCCGAGGCGGCTGCTGCCGGCCGGGGAGCAGCCCGGCGGAGAGGCAGCGTGTCAGCGGAAGGGCTCGTCGGCCTCGGAAAGGAAGGCTGTTACTTGTCCTTCTTCCCTGAGCTCTTGCCTAGCGCCCCTGACCGCCTTACTGGTTTAGAACTGGAGCCGCTGGCACGGTACTTCCCGGGTCTGTGTGTGGGACAGGGCAGACGCCGCGTTAAACCAGCGCCCT
The DNA here is from genome assembly GCA_013390105.1 of Tichodroma muraria. Classification (NCBI taxonomy): domain Eukaryota; kingdom Metazoa; phylum Chordata; class Aves; order Passeriformes; family Sittidae; genus Tichodroma; species Tichodroma muraria. The sequence goes on along the minus strand of WAAG01066010.1, from coordinate 34,366 downwards.
GGAGATGTGCAGTGCTTCTGAAAGGGGCCGTTTTAAAACCTAGATGTTTAAAGAGTACATGCCTTAGGAAACGAGCAGAAAAGGAAGGGCAAACGATAGAAATGTGTCAGTGTGTCAGATGCCTGTGCAGGGACTTTCTTAAAACCTTTATGACTTTCCTTTTATCTCTTCATCTCCTGGAAGCCCTCGGGCACCAGCAGTATTAGAAGCACTGCCTAGGGTTACGTGAGGTACTGTCTTAGGCAGTGTGCTTTCTCCTTCTCTGCCTGCGTTTGTTGCTTTCCGGCCCTCATTCCTTTCCCGATTCCCAGGGATGCAGCATCTGAGGCTCCCACTCCAGAGAGCTTTCTAGTATCGATCTGTGCTGTGAGTCTGCAGACAAAAGGTCAGTTTTGCAGACCTGGGCAGGAGCAGTAGCACCTTGGCTTGCTCAGCAAGGAGGGCTCCTGGCGGGCGACAAGAGGCGTTTCTCCCTCCGGCAGCTGTGTGCGCTGCCCGCTCCGTGTCCCAGCCGCGGCTGAACGGCAGTGCCCCGTACGGCTCATTTGTATTCTCAGCGCTTCGGGTGATCTCTGATGCTGTGGGATTCAGTGCCATGGCAGAGTTCTCGTGGCTGTGACAGAAAACTCCGGCAAAGAGCTCAGCCGGCTGCTAGCGATGGCGAGGGAAAACAAGGCTGCAGTTGGGATGCTTCCCACCAGGAAGTCTCCAAAACTGCTCCGTGCAAACGGAAACACGCCTTGCAGCTGAAACTAGGGGAGGATGAGCTTGCAGGCGTCTCCCGTGGCGGCACAGCCTTCCGCCGGAGTTTTGGGCCAGGTTGCTTCCAGGGTGAGGTTATCTCTGCCAGAGCAGCTCCCTGCCAGGACTTGGCAGCCGCGGGCCTGCCGTAAGCCGCCCGCTGAAATTATCGCCGGTGGCCGCGGTTGGGTGGAGGGTTTGCGGCTGCGAAGTTTTTGTAGACGCGGGCTAGTGGTGCTGCTGCATCAGTATTAAGCTGCTAGCATAGAGAGAGGGGATTTATTTGATTTAAATAAGAACTTGTGAATAACGCTGAGGAGTTTTGCAATGCATTTCACTCTAAGCCCTTCTTCTGTACTCCTTCGGTGCAGTCATAGCCCGAGATTTTCCTCTGCTGTCAAAATACTCCATAGCTAGAGATGAGTTCTGGTGCAGGCTCACCACTGCTAACAGCAGCTGAAGCTGTGTCGGGGACAGCCTGTGGCACACGTGATCGTCTGATGCTGTTCAGCAATAAAAGCTGGAGTTTTTTATGCAAGTATTCGTGTATTTGTGGTGCACTAGACATAGTCTGCTTTCAGAGCAGCAAGTAGCCAATGCATGTACTCTGGCTTGGGGGTAGCTGTACTTGCACACAGAGGGAGGGTTTTACCTGAAACTTGTGGTACCTGGAGATTGCTGGGGTCAGCTGGGTGGAGATACCCTCCCAGCTTTATGTGAACTTAGGAGCAAATGAAAAGGACCACTGTGCTGAGTTTGCCGGAGTTAAGCATGCCCTCAGGGATGCTGTTGCCAGCTGATACTGGTCAAGAGCATTAAAAGGCATGCCAGAATTTTGCTTGACTTTACTGAATTTCTTACAAGGCACACATTACATATGTAATGCATGCTGGAAGCTCTTTGTGTTTTTTATTCTTAAGTAGCTAAGTGAATTTATCATGTGTTCTGACTTAAGTCTTCTATATTTTAGCATTCAAATGTAATCAGGGTGAGCAGCAGTGAAATGAATATGCAGTGTGGCTTTGTCTTGCAAGCTGGCAAAGGTCTTGCTGATGGTCTCTCTGCCTCATGCTGCTTTTTAAAAACAGCTGTGCTTTGTAAGTTAGTGCCTTTGACCTAGCAGCAGCTGATCAGATGGACCATCTTTGATTAAAACTCATGCGTATTTGGTACTTAAATATAGCATCATTAATGATACTTAGTTTATGTGCTGTCTGACCTGTCTCTGGGTTTACTTATTGCAGTATTTTTAGTAAGTTGATGTTCTTAAGTTTCTCAGCATGAATTCTTGTTGCATTCTTTGTCTTTAGTACAGCCAGAATTGAAATAAAATATTTTGAATTCTCTAGTCTAATCTCTTCTTTTCCTGCTGACTTTCATTTTGGGTTGTTTATAGGACGAATTAACTTAGAGAAAATAAGCTACCAGAACAAAGTAAAGTAAATTTGAAATAGTACTGTAGATCCATCAGGCCTCTGGACAGTTCCTTTAATTGTACTTTCTTTTGCAGCTTGCTAGGAGCAGATTTTTGAAAATATGTTTGAAGATTCAGATTTTTGGGAGTGATGGTGGAGCTGACAATGTTTTAGGATTTCAGGCTGACCTGGTGCTCAAGTCCAGCAGCCACAGACGGAGAGCCCAGTGCTAAGCCTGATCCAGAGCTGCCCCTTTGCGAGCACATTCCTTGTAAGTGACATGCAGTTGCTAATTGATTAAATGCCCTCAAGTGCTGAGCTGACCTCATTTCTTTACCTTCCTGATTTTTGGGGCAGTAACCATTGCAACATCAAAAGCTTCTGTTTCTGCTGAGCTGGGGGGGGAAGGGGGGGGGGAGAAAGACACCCAGACAAAGCACAAGGGTAAAATACTTCTGCCTTCTTCTGGTGGTCTCAGCAACTCACTCTACCATCCTCACTCGGTGGCAGACAAAGCAAATGTCCCAGTTAATGCTGTCCGTATCCCGCCTGAGAAAAAAGTTTGGGAGAGAAACAGCAGTTGCCTACAGAGCCTTGTTAAAACAGTGTCATGCTTCTGTGTGCTGTTGTTCCCTCTGACCCTCCTGGAGCTAGTGCTAAAAGGATGTCACCAGTGAGCATTCATTCTCGCTGCTGCCTGCCCAGTAGGCCAGGGCAGGAGCAGTGTGGTGGTGTGGAGCAGTGACTGGGTGGGAGGCTGGGCTCAGTGCCATGTCAGGTGTCACCCCGCTACCCACATGGTAAGTGGCTTGGCTCTTTGGGTCTGTGTTCCCACCACAACGGCAGGAAGCCAGAGTGCCTGTGCTGTGCAGAGTTGTTCCCTGTGACAACTCATGACAGGAAGGCTCTTTTGGACTGAGAAAGCCCTTTGGAGTGAATGGGCTCTTGGTTGTCTGTTGGGGATTTTTTTGTTCAGGACACAGAGATTTTGTTCTCTGACTTTGAACTAAGAGAGGCAGGGGTGCTCTTTCATTGCTGAGGAGCAGAACCACAAATACCTCTACATATTATTTCTTGGTATGTTGTTTTACTCCTACTGTCTTAAGATGCATCACAGGCAAAATGTTGGCTCTTCACAGCTACAGAAGCTCCACTTAGATTTGGCAGCTCTTCCTTTAGGGCATGAAGGCATGTATAGGTAGTTATGCTGTTTACTATAACTTCCCCTACATAACAACTCATTCATTTTGTCTTCTTAATGTCAATCCTCTTTTGTTACTTTCTGTCATTACCATGTCCAGAATTAGTTGTGTGGGGGTGAGATCTATAAAACTGTTTAGACATAGGAATACCAGGGGGGCTGTTGGCCTCAGCTCTTGCAGTAATGCTCTTGTTTTCCTGTTTTTACAATGTACAAAATTACATTCTTCCAGGCTGCGGCATAAGTTTTCAAAGCTGTTTTGCTGTATAAGAGACTGAAGAAATTGGTGCTTTTTGCATGATAGTCAGAGCACACTTCTCCGTGTGCATCCAGACACTCACAAAACTGACAATAATCTTTGTAGTGTAGTTGCTAATTTGTTTTGTGATTCTTAAATGTGTTAAAAATGCAGAGATTCCTGCAGTTTGTGCATACTAGCATTGAAAATGCTTCTTCCCTTAAATGGAAGAACACACAAGGACAAATGAAAAGGATAATCAATAAATTACATAGAAGTTGGTCTGTTTAAAAACTTTTTTCCAGGTCAGATTGCTTTGCTGTGACCTTTCCTAAGGCTGTTTAAATTTGGCATTGCAGCAATACGGTTAAGAGGGCATTGCTTAGGCTGACATCCGTGTGCAATTCCTGAGTGCTGATTGGTAAAAGTGATTTATATCTGGGTTTCTGAGGGCACCAAAGCCTGTCCCCATCATCCGACAGAACAGCAGTTAGATCTTTGTTTGATGAGGGTAATGCAAACAGTGACACAAATTGATTTTTTGATTGACAAATCAAATAAATACTGCCTTCAATCTTACTATGGAAATAACTTGTAGAGTTGCTGTTGACTGTGTACTCATTGGGTCTCCTTATATCTATTTAATGAAATTAATCTCCTGAAATTTATTGTCTTGGTTTCTCTTGTTTGTGTTTCTCTTGGTTTCTCGGTTTGTGTTTTGGCATTTAGAACACATTATCTTACAGGGCAAATAAGAGCACAAGAGCAAACTTGTCTGAAGTATGTGGTTGGTAAGTGCTTGCCTGCAGTATTGGATGCACTGGAGAATTATTTAATTTTCTTGGTGAAATAGTTGACTCGTGTGAAACAGGAATAAACTTTGTTACCAGGTGTAGAGATTTTGCAAAAAATGCATGCTGCTATGTGCAGTTGTCACTTCTTCATGAACAAATGAATCATGCTACTTAGGTGAGCTCAGTGCCATGAGTTGAGCTGGCCTTGGCATCCCATTGCAACTGGGTATTTTTCATGCCCTTGTTAAACTTTATTAGCTGTAGAGGTTGTGCTTCATTAAAGATAGCTTTGTTAGTGACCAATGGCATACTGGGCAGGTAGAAATATATAGACATTTCATGAACTTCTATTTAAGTTGTCTGTATTTAATTGACCTCTATGTCAAAACTTTGTATCAAACATATGCCTGCCAACTCATATGCTTTGGGCGGTGACTAAACATGCTGAATTGCCCTAGCTTTTACAGGAGATAAAACTTGCTTGTACAATACAGCAAATGTGGAATAAACCTTTTTTTCCTGCATTTTCAAATTGTGCCCTGCGCTTTGATCCCTACATAACCTTCCTCTTTGAGACTCTAGGTCAGTGATTTGAACAAAGTGACTGTTCTTCTGTTATCACTTGGAAGCGCTTCTCTCCCTCTTGACCTTGAGAAAACTGTTTCTCTTCTTGCCAGCTGTCTTTGCAGTGACTGGAGGGTAATTGCTTTATTCCTATGTACGTGTTCAGGCTCTCTGCTTTAAAACATGTAATTAATTTCAAAAAGGATGTAGTCTTGATTTCAGGTAAGACTTCAGCTTTTCTGTATGCCGGTGGGAGGTTTTGTTGGTGTTATCTTAAGGATGTTATCAGGGTTAGGCAAAAACTAAGAAGTATTATTTTGCAGAATAATGTTGTTTATCAAACCAAATCCACCTCATATGTTTAGCTAGTTAATTCATAAGCAGGCAAGTTTGTGTTTTTTCTTTTTTTTTCTCCCTCACTTTTTGCTGTTAAAAGTTTGTTGGGAAGCATTTCAGGTTAAAGCAGTATTTCTGCTGTGACCATGTTGACTAAAGAGCCCTTAGCAAGTGCTAGTTGTGGGAAAACGCTTCCTTCCCTTAGATGCCATATGGTTAAAGTTCAGAGCAGACCACAACTTTGTGGAGGAGCAGCTCCTCTGCTGAGTTAAAAACATGACACCTATATTTAAACAGAGATCTTGAAGCTCTTAGAAATGAATAAAAGAAATCTACTACATTTGCCACTACTGTATCATTGTCAACATAGTGGTCTGAACGTAGAGGTCTAGTCCTTGAGCTGATCCTGTGTCCTCATGTTTGGGTTCACTTGAGACAATGAAGATTTGGGAAACTGTAGGTCTTTATACCTTAATCTATGTAGGCTTCCCTTTAGATAGGCTATTTCTTTGCATGTAATTAAATCAGAAAGCTTCAGTTAACCTTTTCCTGAAGGAATATTTCCTGCTCTTGGGTTGCTTTTAAAAATACTAGTGTTTCAACTCATCATTTTGAGAATTATCTCCTTGCCAAACAGTAGGGAGGACCTTTGACTTAAATAACAATAATTAAACCTTTAACCAGTTAGGAAGATGACATTCTTCAATGTTTAACATCGCCCTGCCCTTTAGAAAAAGAAACTTGAGAAACCTTTTTGCATGTTGAAGTTCAAATGTCATTTACTTCGGGTGCATGGCCTGTGTGCTTGCCGGAAACCAGCTGCGGGCTCAGTTCATTCGCATGGCTGCTCGCTGGCTTTTGGGGAAGGGCTCATGTGGTAGCTGCAGGCCGCTTTTGGGAGAGGCACACGAATCTGGTTTTGACTTTGAGGTACACAGCGAAAGTTGTGCTTGCATTTTATGTACGTGCTTGTGTGGATTGCAGGGCAGCGATTCTTATGGTGAATGTCTGATGGTGGTTTGGTGGTTCGTTTCTGTTTTGCAGTACTGACGTGGAGAAGTTGCTCTTAGCCGATCACAGACCCTGTGAGGTGGTGCAAACTCAGCTGGTTGTCCTAAATTAGGGTCATGCATTTCTCCCTTGCATCATACATTTATCCCTTGATTCACTTGGTGTACAGTGGCCTTTTTGGCATGTTGTTAAAGTTTGCATTAATCTTGTGAGTGTGACTTTGGGCATGCATAAAGCCTCATTAATGGGGAAAATACCTACGTTTGTACAACATGGTGCAAGAATGTTCTTTTTTTATTAACATGTCTGATATAGTGACAGAAAGTAAGCTGCCAGTCCAGTAGGCCTGGTTACTTATGGATTTTTTTCTTTGCCTCTGTAACATGCCTAAGCAGAAAAGCCTCTTTCAAAGATTTGAGCAGGTTTTTTCATATTTTTTTGAATCCTGACTTGTTTGCCACCCAGAAGGCGCAGCTTAGACCATGGTCACCTCTGCAGCCACTTGTTTGCTCTGGCTGTAGGAGGGGTGGCTGGGTTTGACAGGCCCCAGCCACTAGACTCAGCCATGGGCTGGGAAGTTTTATGTGAGCGTGTCCATCACCATCTGCAAGAGCTTAAAACACAGTGTAAGGACTGGAGGAGAACACAAGTATGAGGGGATACCAGCAATATAGGGTGGCAGATCCTTACACAGAGATTGAGAGAGATGGCACTGAGCAGGTCAGTAAGGAGTACTGCATTTGTTTGTTCAGTTAAAAATGAAGAATAAAATTATAGTAATACAGGTAATCACAGAAAGGCCGCTGTGTTTCAGTGTAGATTGTTGCCCTGCTAATGTATGAGTTGCTGCTGCCTCTACTTTCTTATAGGTAAAAATTGTGCATGGCTGTAAGTAATTTTTAGAGTCGATGGTGTCAGACCACTTGTCATGTGAGTTTGAATAGTAAGAGCTCTGTGTCCTAGTTTCATCTGGAATAATTTTCTTCTGAGTAACTGTTACCATGCTATGTTTTGGGTTTAGTATGAGAATAATGTTGATAACACACTGATGTTTTAATTGTTGCTGAGCAGAGTGTACTCTAAGTCAAGGATTTTTCAGTGTTCCATGCTCTGCCAGTGAGCAGGTGCATGAGAAGCTGGGAGGAAGCACAGTTAGGACAGCTGACCCAAACTGGCCAAAGGGCTATTCCATACTGCAGAATGTCATGGTCAGTGTGTAAACTGAGGAGAGTTGGCTGGGTGGGGCCAATCGCTGTTCAGGGATGAGCTGGACATTGGTCAATGAGTGGTGAGCAATTGTATTGTGCATCCCTTGTCTATCCTGGGTTTTATTCCTCCCTCTCTCTTTTTGTTTTCTCCTTTTTCATTATTGTTGTTATTGTAATTTTAGTTCATTTATTAAACTGTTCTTATCTTAACCCACTTAAAGGCTTTGTCTTTTTCTGATTCTCTCCCCTATTCCACCAGGTCTGCAGAGGGGTGACCAAGCAGCTGTGGGGTGTTATTTACCAGCTAGAGTCAAACCATGACACTCTGTCCTCTGGTTTTGCAGCCTTCATTAGGTTCCCAAGTAATCTTCCAGAGGTCATGCCTGATTCTCCACTTTTACTTGACAGGTTCCCAGAACCTCTAACTTCTTTATTCTTTTTTTAGCCCTTTCAAAACAGTCATCATCTCCTTTTGAAGCACACAAAAGCAGGCTGCAAGTCTGGTCATGCCTTGCAGAATAAAAATAATACCATTTGGTACTTTTTGTATTGATTTCTTGTTCTATCACCACTGCTAAGTGGTTGCATTATGGTGCAGGAAGGGACTGCTAATGTTGTTTTCAAATGTTTCTCTTTTTTTTAAAGTCTGTCTTAATTGGCTCATACTTTCTAAATTCTGTGCTGGGCTTGTTTAGATCAGAGACTCAAATCTAAACTCTAGCTGAACAATTGCAGAGCTATGATGAATTTCCAGTTGTGCAGACTGAATGCTTCTTGGTTTCACAAAACACGTCAGGCTCAAACAATGCATCAGCTCAGGTATCGGTTGCATATAGCACAGTGCAGTTTTCTAAGCATCTGTGGGATTGACTTTGTGTCTTAAAATATGCATTTAGGAACCTGTTAAAATACAGTTTTGCATCCTGAAGGATGAGAAACAGAGATGTTTCTCTGTGAGAACACAGTAATGTTGCCAGGTTTTAACTACACTTTACAGTGTATGAAAAACAATCCTCTTGGAGTGTTTTATTTACATGCTTTAGTGTTGTGTTGCCTTCAAAGGAGAGATGCATGGCCTTGGAAGGAGATGACCATCTTTGAACCTGCAGTGACTGAGTGGCCAACTGCACGTGTGAAGAAGCCTAGCAGAGAAGTTACATAGTTTTCCACCCCTCTCCTTACTTAATTTTTTGTTGCTGTACCTTTTCATGCTTTCACATGTCTGTCTGTATCTATTTTTCAGCCTTTGCTTCTTAAAATCTTACTCACCCAACACCCTGAAGGGCTGTTTTGCAGGACAGAGGAGCAAGGCTGGGTTTTGCACCAAACCAGTGAAGAAGCTGTAATCAGCCATTGGTTGTTCTGGCACATCCTCACTTACAGCTCTTCTCATCTTCACATCATTGCTCTTCTAAGATCCTTACCAAATTCACACCCAAGCTGTCAGTCATTTTTTACATGAGTAGAATATTAACAAAAGTTTTTTGGTAGTTTTTCATTTTTGTTTTTTTCCCTATCCTTATTCCTCCACCACATACCAGTTCCAGTGTGGGGATATGAACTTGAGCATTTAACTCCCTGGTCGAGAATAACAGGTCAGTTTAATTGAAGGGTCCTTTCACTTCTGTTTGGTTTAGAGATGACATGTCTATGTGGAAGGCTTGTATTACACAGAGGTAAAAACATTGTGGAAAAATAACCTGGAACTACAGGAATGGTGTTTTGATACTTGAAAAATTGCTTAATGAAAGAGTTTTTTGCACAAAAAACATGTTTTTCTTTTAGCATATAGTAAAAATAGAGATATGGTGGTGTTGAGATTCCAGAGAGGAAAACTTTCAGAGAGCTGACATGAATAAGTAATTTAATTGCCTGAAGCATTATTCTGTATCCTACACAGTCTGTACAAAACATGTATGAAAATGGTACACTCAGAATGTACAGGGTTTCCTTGCTGAGCAACTTTTAATATGTTGACATTTTTATAGTTAATGTGCAGAGTCTTAATATAAAGGCTGAAGAGCCTATCTTTTGCCCGGTGTTTAAAGAGTTGCTTTACAAATGTTGCTGATGAAACACCACTTGATTCTGTCCTTTCACTCCTGGCAGAGTATGAGCACTTATAAAATATACTGTAAGTTAGGTTTTCACTTTGCTGAAGTCAGCATTGTTTCCTGTGTGTAAATCACTAAATGCATAGTGATGTGTTTTTCTCATCTAACAAATTTAGTAATAAGCTTTGGGCATCAAGTAAAAATTATTTGGTATTATCAGGAAGTCAACCTTCCCATTGAAATTTAGTCTTGGTCTACTGTGTTCAAGATGTGTCCCAAATCACTAGTAAGGTTGTTGTTTGTTGTTTCTTACAGTATAACATATAAGGCTGAGAATTAAAGGAGGTTCTTCCTCTCTGCCCTCAAGGCCCTCAGCTTCAGGCTGGCCAGGGTGTAGCAAGAGGTTTTGGTCATATTCACTGTCTGCTTAGCTTTTTATTTCAGTCTTTTTCTGTGTATTTCTTTTCATTAGCACTGTTTCTGTTGGAATACTTTATCTGTGTTTAGATTGAATAAAACATTGAAGTTGCCTTTTCTTGAAAGAAACATTTTGTTGGTTCTTCATGCGTTTGGTCTCTTGATGGTTAACTTTTCCCCCTTCCCCTAGCTAACGTGCAGTGAGACCATCCTTAGTCCTGCAGTTTTCAAGACAGAAACGGGCTAACACATCCTATAATCTGCCTCTTTCGTAGTTTGAACATATCAAGGTTGGGTTTTTTGTTGTTGTTTGCTTTTTGCAGTGCAATAATCTGACAGTTCATACTGCTACAATTATGTTTAAGAAATCTTCTAAGTTAGCTCTGTTGACATATCCTGTATGACCTTTTATTTTGTGCTTTCTTTTTTTCTGAAAACTTTTCACTAGAACCATTCTTATATGTAAAATGATGATTGTGCAATGCATTTTATTTTGGCCTCCTCTTAAAAGCATTTTGGAGTTCTGCATTAGACATTCCACATCTTCCATTTTGTCTATCTCTTTCATTTGCCTTTCTTTTTGCTATGGTTCCTTGCTGGGTGCAGTGTGATGGCTTTGCTCATCTTCAGCCTTGTAAGAGCTCTTCATCACCCACGTGTCTGCATCATGCTACTGCTCCTCCTGCAGTAAATCAGCAGTGGGATGGACCTGGCTGACAGCTGATCTTGCTTGGTTGGTTTCTTTGGGGTTAACTCAGTTTTTCCAGGTTCCTTCCACCCAGGCAGGGTGGAGAGTAGGGAAGGAATGAAAGCAGCCTTGCAGCAGTGTCAGATCTGTTCTTGTCTGTTCCTTGTAATCACGCACTGGTAGCAAGGATATGTTAAAAACCCTGGGTATGGCTATATAGATGGTTATAGAGTGGACCAGGCTGAATGGAGAAGCTAGAGCAAGGATCTGGTGATGTGATGACTCTGAGCCTGGGGGTTGCTGTTGGGCATGAGCTGGCATCACAACTGGATGGATGGAGATGCTTATCTTTAGGAATGAATAAGTTGCTGAAGATGCTGTTTAAGAGGCTTTGCACACACAGCGAGGCAGAGGAGGCGTGTCTGGTACCCCCTTTTTCAGAGGACTGCTGCCCTGCGGGGAAAGGGATAGCTGCAGGGTTGGGAAGAAAACCTGTTGGCTGCTGTTTGGGTGGATATTGCTTTGTCCCTGTATTTAAAGCAGATATATTACATCAAGTTACAGTGCTGACCCTGCCGTTGCTCCAGTGCTTGTGAAAGTATGAAGCAAATGCAGCAAAACCTGCTGTGTCTTGGTGCTGGAGCTGGGGGTTCAGTTTAGCTGTGTTCTTCCTTGGAACAGATTTTAATTGCAGCAGGGTTTTCACTGCACCAAGAATTTGATACCTCCTATTGAAAGAAAAGTGTGGCTAAACTTTGGAGGAAAGGTACTTGCTTTCCTGGAATTCACTGCCTGACTTCTGCAGGTAACTGAAGCCTTTATATTACAAGCTTGCAGAAAACATCTTGGAAGCTGCCAGATACATGGAGGGTTTTTTCTCCACTAGTCTATTTAAAGTTCATAGAAGGAGTAAGTGATAAGATCACACGCAGCTGTACCATTACAGAATTCCCTTTTAATTGGTTGGCTGGTCTTTCTACTCTTAAAACAAATAATAAAATATAGGAAATGGCAGTACTTGCCTCCTGGAGCAGGGTCTTTTGATGAAGTAACATTCTGGAAAGTCCTGCCGAAATCAAACAAAGGAAATGTGCAGGTACCAATGCTTTCTTTTCTAACTACTCCAGAAGTCAGCCCTCTTTCACAGGCTTTTGTTACAGCAATGATTTGGTACCCCAAAACTTGCTGATTCTCAGCAGAAATTGGTTTGACATGGGTTTGGTGCAGGCAAGGATGTTCAGCTCTTCAGGACTCACCAGGCTTTTCAGCCCTGAGCTTCTGTAACAGAAATGCCATCAGCTGTCTGCATGGTTTTGGCAACAATAACAATTTACAGATGTGCGAAGTGTTGTACAAGAAGGGAAAGGTGCAGGGGAATGATCTGACAAATGCATCTGTAAGAAATCTCCTGCCTCTTTGTTTTCTGTCCCTGTGCTGGGATGTTGTCTTCACTTTCAGTACTCCTTGTGCATACTGGGCAGGAACAAGGTTAAAAACTTGGTTTTTAACAAGTTAATAGCTCTAGAGTGTTAGCACCTTTATCCTTTAGAAAGACAGATCTTAAAGGTAGTTGATTTTCTGAATAANCACACCTAAAGTAATTTTTTTTCTTCTTTTAATTCTCAGAATGGTGGGAAAATGAGGATTTTTTTTGTACCTTCTTCTATTTAAATCCAGCTGTCATTCATACTTACCTGACCTTTGTTAGTACTGTTTACCTATGTATGATGATACAGTCTGGCAGGATGTTTAGCATCTCAAAACAAAGCACCGAGTATTGGTACAGCTGCAGCCACACAGGGTCTCTCAGGTGTACAGCCAGAACACAGAAAAGTTTTAAGATTGACTTCTCATAGCATGGCTGACTGTATAAAGAAATGGCAGCAAGGCAAGCACTGGGGTGCATTTATAGCGTCAGTATACATCCTTTCTTCTTTTAGGTAAAAGTACAGAAATTCACTTGTATTGAGGAATGTAACTAATTCAGTGTATTGCATGTAATTTTGTGTGCTAGGGCTCACCAGAGAATTTCACTTCTCCCACAGCATTCCAGGTACAACCCCACAGGCATTGGAAATAGAGTAAGCACACAAATAAATACTTAACATACTGTAACTTGCCTAAGGGTGACTTGTTTGTGTGCTTTTTCAGTGTGATCTGGTTTCCAAAACACAAGTCGTCTTCCAAAAGGTGTCAGTTACCCACCTGAACACAGGGGTTGTAGTTTCACATCTTAGCAGGGCATCTTAATTCAGGTTTTATGTGTACTCTTATCCCTGTACAAGTCAGATTTGCATGGTGTAGCATTACCTTTGTGACTGTCACACTCAGCTTTCATGGTCTTCTAATTCCTCCACTTTTTACTGGATTGCTGTGTCTAGTCAGCATGTGAACCTGAGATAACCTTTTTATAGCTAAACCTTGTTTACAGGATAACTGCACACAGCCATTTTTTTGCTTTGTACAATGTTTCACATGTGCAGGAGAATTTTAAGTACTTTTATAGATTAGATGGCAAACTTCTATGTGTTAAGCTACTAAATGCAAAGGAGGTAACCAAGAATTATATATATCTCTGCACTTTGAGTTTTATTCTTGAGATGTCCCCTCGATTCAGAGCTTGGTGCAGGATTTTGGCAGGAGGAGCGGGCGGATGGATGACATATGTTCTTGGTGTTCAGATTTGGTGCTGCAGCTGTGGGATGTTGGAGGAAATGAGGGACATGTGGAGGGACAGTCCCACTTGTCACTCTTTTTTCCTACTTCTTGCTTTTTAAATTTTATTATGCAATTATGAGGCATGAGCATTTAAAGAAAAGGCGAGTTGAAGCTTACTGTCTTGAGTACACAGTGCTCTTGAATGTATGTAATGGTCATCCAAGGCTAGGCTTCTCCATCCTTGGTCCTACTGGCTGTAGTCTCATTGGTTCTGTTGTTAGAAAATGCAACGTTTTGACCAAGAAGGCTCATTAAAATAGGCTTTGGGGACTTTGTTTTTCTCCTGTGGAAGTAAAATGTTGGTTTGAGTGAAGTACACAGACAGAGATTACAGGAATCCCATTATTAAAGGAGAGAAAAATTTTTCAGACTTTCTTGCAGGTGACTTTTGAATAAAAGATACGAGACCAGAAATGTAAGGTAAAATCCTTATGGCCCTCTGGACTTGGCTTTTTTCCCTTCATCTTCTCAACTCCCTTTAGCTTCCCAGGCCTCCTGAGACTAATTTTCCGTTTTGAGCTGCAGCTAGAAGTGTTATCGGTTATCACAGAATAAGCTGAGGTGAAACGGACCCACAAGGATCATCAAGTCCAGCTCCTGGATCCTGCACAGCACCAGCTCCAAGAGTCACACCATGTGCCTGAGACCATTGTCCAAATGCTTCTTTAACTCTGTCAGGCTGGTGCTGTGACCACTTCCCTGCATTCCGGTGCCCAGCCACCCTCTGGGTGAAGAATCTTTTCCTGATATCCAACCTAAACCTCCCCTGACACAGCTTCAGGCCATTCCCTCAGGTCCTGTCACTGTCACCACAGAGCAGAGCTCAGTGCCTGCCCCTCCTCTTCCCTCACAAGAAGCTGTAACTGCAGTGAGGTCTCCCCTCAGTCTTCTCCAGGCTGATCAGACCAAATGCCCTCAGCTGCTCCTGACACGGCTCCCCCTCCAGGCCCTTTGCCATCTTTGTTTCCCCCCTTTGGATGCTCTCTAATAGTTAAAATATCTTCTCTATAGTGTAACACCCAAGATTGCCCTCAGCACTCTGAGGTGAGGCCACCCCAGTGCAGAGCAGAGAGGGACAATCCCCTCCCTTGCCCAGCTGGCAGTGCTGGGCCTGATGTACCCCAAGACAGGGTTGGCCCTCCTGGCTGCCAGGACACTGCTGATTTATGTTCAACTTGCCATCGACTAGGACCCCCAAGTTCCCTTTTCTCCCAATTGCAATACCAGCACAGCTTTTGCAAAAAGATGGAGCTTCAGATTCAAAGAGTAGCTGTTAGTAAATACTGCCCATAGTGCTTGGGGAGGGGAGTTTTGCAGTAAAGCTGTCGAGCAAATGCTGTACTTTGGTTTTCCTTACAAAAAGTCAACTTGTTGCTCTTGTGCCATGTACATATTCTCCCTGTTTCTATCTAATCTAGTTTGCTATAGATACTCTCCTATGTTTCAGTTAAAGAAAAAAAAAAGGAAGCAGTTTTTAAACCCTAGGCAGAAGTTCTCTACAGTGTCATTTCTGTATATTACAATTACAGCAGTTGAAATAAACTTGCGTGCTTTGCTTTTTCTTCCTCCACATTTTACTTCTGTAAATACTCCTTCAGTCTTGACTGTATTGCTCTCACAGCACCAGGCTGTAAGCTGGCAGTGGTAAGAAGGTTTCCAGTGCTGATGTGTGGGCACAGCTTTTGGGCACAGGATATACCCCCTTGAACACTTTATTCCAGGAAAATGCATGCTCCTGTGAAAACCATAGTGCTGAGTGATGCCAGATCTGCTGCTGCTAAGAGAGGCTTTCCAGCATGAAATGTCCTTGTTTGTAGATGGATGCTGGATGCATCCTTCTGGCATGTAGAGGCAGTCATGAACCATTTTCCTCTGATTCTTAGTACTTCCATGTGTGTGTTTGTGTGCTTGCTTTCAACTTGCTCTTCCTGCTTGGCCATAACCCTTGGTGTTTTCCCACTGTCTGAAGTCATCCCATGCCATATCAAGAGCTGTTGAGTGCAAGGGGATGAATTTTGTGTGAGTGTTCTAATCCTAGGACACTCAGATACTAATGTGAGGTCCTTTAGATCTGCTGAAGGTGTAAATAAAATTGCAAGGACCTATTATTTCTCTTAACCTCTCTGAAGATCATTAGATTCTGATTTCATGAAGTATTGTGTACTGAGTACAATTAGTTATTCTGTTTTGCAGTATCCTTTCTTGTAATTATTTCTGTTCTGTAAAATACTTTATTACTACATCTCTGTTTATGTAATAAGGTAACCATTACTGAAGGATTTGAGGGAATGGAAAGACAGGAGAAGTAATGTTACTAAATTACCCCTTCTATGTATACACCCCTGCCCAGAGCCTTCCTTTACCCCATGCATTTTCAAACAGTTTGAAATCCCACTGAGGTTAAACTGTTTGAAACTAGCTTCTCTCCTTTGTCCCGTATTTGTTACGCTTCTCTGAACTTTATACAAATGATTTATTTCTAAACTTCCTTATGCTGGTGCTGCTGGTGAGTGTGAAAGCTCAGCGCAGTGGGTCCTGATGTGTCAGCAGCAGGCTGGAGGGTTTGCTGCTGATGCAAGGGGGCTAAAAATCTGGATCACATTACTAAAGACAGAGATGCAAAATAAAGTTTAAAAATAGCTTCTTGTATTTTAGTGAAACCAAAGTGCAAAATCCACAGCACTCATGCTTTACCTGGTTTCCCATAAAATAAATATACCTACACTTTCAGATCAGTATGGATTATAGTTTATTCTGAAGTCCTTTTTGTTGCTAACATTAAGCATGGTTGGGACCTAAGAGTGTGTTCAGAAAGGGAAGAAAAGGGTAATCTGGAGTTGGCAGGAAGTTGAAAAGCAAAGGGAACACATTCAGGGGGCGGTTAAGGCTTGGGGAATAGAAAGGAGAAACTGGGCAGCTTTGGCAAATGGACAGAAAGCGGTTGGCAGCTTTGATTATCGCTGCTGTCTTCCAGTTCTCAAGCAGCCGAGTGTTTTCAATTCCAGTATATCTACACAAGCAAATGGCAGTATGATCGTTGGGTTTTCAGGGGAGGGATAGTTTGTACTTTTGGAGGAGGAAAAAAAGGAGTCACCTCTGCAGTGGCAGGGACTGGGAAACATTGAAGAGAAAACACAAATCAAGATTTCCAAAAGCAAAAGCAAGTGCCTAAATTTAGGCTTCAAAGTCCTAATTTAAGAACAGAGAAAGTGGCTGTTTTCCAAAAAGGCTGAGCAGCCAGGCCTGACAGCACATTTCTCTCAGAAGCCAGAACAATTATTTAGATGCCTGTTTTGGGGATTTTATTGGAACTCAAGTTCAGGCACTTAGCTGTGAAAACTGGGATTTGTTTCAGGGAGTTCTTGAGCAGCAGGGTGAGAGCTGGAGGATCCTTCTGAAAGGGAGCAGGCTCCCAGTGCTTTGAGCTTTCAGCTTAAAATGGTTTTTTTTGTTGCTGTTTGATTTGCTTAAAAAGGGTGCCATGGGACAGAAACCAAACCTTTGTATTTTTGTGCATCATCTTTACACCTGGAAAGTTACTCCAAGAAAAAAATCATCCAAGAAAAACACCATCAAAATGTGATGAAGGATTCTTAAATTACTTCATAGCATAAACTCTCTAGAATGCATTTTCTGTGGAAAGCATACGAGGGAATTTCCTTTGAAGGACAGAAGCTGGTTGAAATCCTCCAGTATGTAGTAGCCGTTTCCTCAGAGAGTAGTTATGTGCATTAGAAGAGCAGGCTGTCAGTGCTGGTAGCCTGTATGAAACACTTCCTATACATAAATTTTTAAAACGTATTCTAAAAGAAAAGCATGTTTCTGTGTAGGCTTTGAACTGTGTTTTTAATTGTCACACCAAGAAGCACCGGGGCTATCCCTGCCTGGACTGAGCAGTAGGGCAGAACTTTACATCTTCTGCCCAAATATTTGGGTGGCTGCTGGAGCATGGTGTTTGTCTTAGCTCATAGTGCCAGAAATGAACCCAGGGTGCCACATGATCTGTGGATGTCCAAGAAAACCTATCTGTCAAAATGCAGAGGATTATTGAAAAAGTAGTATTTTAATGATGTTGCTCAATCTTGTTGGGACAAGGTGCAAGTTTACCCTTTGTTATGTTTGTGTTGCAGAATTAAAGTCCAGTTATTTTGTTTGTTTAAAGCATCAGATAGGTTTTTTTTCTGGATTAGGTACTTGGACTTGAAGGAGTAAAATGTTTTCCAGGTTGTAAGCCTGAGTGCTTCCTGATTCTGATCTAGTTTGCCCTGGTGAAGTGCCTTACTGCACTGGTAAAATTTGCTAGCAGAGAGGATGATTTCTTTTTCCATTGTAGAAAGGAAGGTTAGGAAAAAATAAGTGGTGTATATAGAGCTAGATGTTTAAAAAAGCACTCTCTGGCCTAATCGGGTCTTTTTTTTTAACTGTAAGTACTGAATAAGGCTATGGATGTCATCGGTCATTTTCCACAAGGCCTTTGACACAGTCCCCCACAGCATCCTCCTCTCTGAATTGGAGACATATGGGTTTGATGGGTGGATTGTTCATTGGAAAAGGAATTGGTCGGATGACCACATCCAGAGGGTCATGGTCAGGGACTCAGAGTCCTGATGGACCTAGTGGTGTCCCTCAGGGGTCTGTAGTGGGACCAGTAATGTTTAAATCTCAATCAGTGATGTGGACGGTGGGATCCAGTGCACCCTCAGCAAGTTTGCCAACAACACTGAACTGAGTGGTGTGGCTGAGATGCCTGGGGTACCATCCAAAAGGATCTGGACAGGCTCAAGAAGTGAGCCTTGGGAGCCACATGAGGTTCAATAAGGCCAAGTGTAAGGTCCTGTACCTGGGCTGGGGAAGTGCACAGCCATCAGTGTGGTTTGGGGGATGAAGGGATTGAGAGTAGCCCTGCTGAGAAGGATTTGGGGGTGCTGGTAGAGGAGAGCTGGCAATATGTACTTGCAACCCAGAAAGCCAATTGTGTCCTGGGCTGTATCAAAAGCAACGTGGCCAGTAGGATGACAGAGGGGATTCTGCCCTCTGCTCTGGTGAGACCCCACCTGGAGTGCTGCATCCAGCTCTGGGGTCATCAGCACAGGAAAGACATGGACGTAGTAGAGTGGATCCAGAGGAGGTTGGAGAGCTGGAGCACCTCTCCCTGTGGAGGCAGGCTAAGAGAGTTGGTGGTGCTCAGCCTGGAAAAAGAGAAGGCTCCAGGGAGATCTTATTGTGGCCTTCCAGTATCTAAAAGGCGCCTACAAGGAAAATGGGTACAAACTTCTTAATAGGGAGTGTAGTGTTAGGACAAGGGACAGTGGTTTTGAAGTAAAAGAAGGCAGATTTAGACTAGATGCAAGAAAGAAGTTTTTTCAGTGAGGGCATTGAAACACTGGAACAGGTTGGTCATAGAGGTGGTAAATGCCCCATACTCAAAAACTTTCAAGGTTGGATGAGGCTCTGACTATCTTGAGTGGAAAACGGTGGGGTAGTTGGACTAGATAAGCTTCAAAGGTCTCTTCCAAACCAAACCATTCCATGATTCTGTGAATAGTGTGCCTTGCTGTGGAATGACTTGTAGGTAAAGGAGCATTGCTGCTGATCTGCTCATGTATGCGGTCAGCTGCAGAATTTGCTTACTTTTGGTATTAGGAAATATGTCGATCACAGTGTTTCAAATGGCCACTGGTTTAATTTTTCTGGGAGTCGATGTTTCTCTGAATTGGGAAACTATTCTAATTTAAAAAGAACCCTTGTAGTTGCTGCTGTTGAAGCAGTGTTTAATGTTGTGTGGCTGTTGGCAGGAGACTTGATGCGTTTTCACATGACCCCCTCTGGAACAAAAGCAGATTGTTTCCTTCTGTTTTTCTGTTACACAAATGAGTTCCTTTTGAAACAATTTCTTTTTCTGCAAATTCTGGAAATCGACACCAGAAGTAGTTTTTCCTTTGCTGTGTCTTTTACAATCTGCTGTCTGATAATGCTGGCACAAAAAGCTGCTTTGGGGTACCAGCCCAAAAAAGCTGAGACCTCTGCAGAGCCTCCTCCTCTTGGGGAATGAGTTTTTCTTCCAGTTTTATGAAGGGCTTCAATGTGGACTTTCATTTCTTGCTCTCTTTACTATAGCTAGGCAGAGTTTTTTTCTGGTTTCTTAGTTGTATCATTTACATATATGCATTTTTATTGTCCAGTAAATGTAGCAATATATGTAGCAAGTCCCTTCTGGTTTGAGCTTTTTTGTATATTTTAATATAACAAACCTTTGGTTTTGTACCAGCCTCTGCCATCTGAAGCCTTTGCCTGTGAGAAGCAAAGTGTAAGTCAGATGCAGATTATTGGCTGATGCAGTGCTTCATAACTAGACCAATTAGCAGCAGATCAAAAGAGCAACAGATTGATTAAGTGGGCATCTCAAACAACAAAATGAATCATCCACCAGGGAGTGGGTTTTGTGGCGATGTTTAATAGCTTGCAAATTAAACAAAAAGATGGAGTGACAAAAAAAGGTGCTTTCTCTAAATATCTTTTTTTCTCCTTGTAATTATATACTCATTTCTCACAGCCTTCCTGATGTTCACGCTTCTGGTTACACAAGTTTTATTTCCTTATTCCTAGGACACCAGTGTGCCAGTGCTGTGGCTGTTCACACAAGTGCTCACAGTGCCATGGCTGGTGAGGTGACATAATCCCAAAAATGCACTTTCTTCTGAAGTGTTTGCTTACTTGGGATGGGCTTTTTGAGTCAGAAAATAAAACCAGTATGAATTAGGTCTGCAAAATACTTTTAACGCTTCTGGTTATTTTGATCAAGCCCTTTTGTTTGTGCCTGGTGACCAGATTGCAGTGATGTTTCTGTGTCTTTCTGTAGTCCCAAGCAGTATGACTCGGAAGGGAAGGTCTCCTCTGTGTGTCCCTGGGAGCCTGGCAGGGAATGGTGGGTGGGTGGTGGTGCAGGCAGAAGTCCTCAGGGAGCCTAGCGCCTTCCTGCCTGAGGCCCTGCAGTGGAGGGGATGTGGGCTTACACAGGAGACCACAGAATGGAAATGCATGACCTAAGCCCCTTGTATTTGCTTGGTCCCATGGGAAGTGAAAGCCCCTGCAGGACTTCCAGCACTGTCTCGCAGTCCCACTTGGGACTGGGGAGAAAGCGTAATTTGGATCCTGCTTGGCTTTTCTTGTTGGATCTGGATAAAATTGAGGTTTCAGTCCTAGCTGACTAAAACCAGAGGATACATGATTAATTTAACTTGCATAAATCAGAAATCCCCTAGAGACGGGATTTTCACAGGTGGAAGAGATATTTCTTTAGGTAGAACTAAAAAAAAAAAAAGATACTTTTTTTTTACTAACTAACTTTTTTTTCTTAGCAACTACATATAAACTTGGAATTGTAAACTTGTGTAATTGTTTCAGTTGGTGCTGTGGGTATACTGACAGCTTGTATTGCTTATGTTATTTTCTCATAGCTAAAAATTCTTGGAAATATTAGTACTTTAGGAAAGGAGAAACACCACAAAGTGAAAACCATTCTATTAGATGTGGATAAAATTTTATTAGTGAAAGTACAGTGCAGTTCTGGATAGAAAAGAAGAAATTGGAAGGGTTAGGTTTTTTTGTTTCTTCTTAATCAAGAAGAAGGTTACTTCCTCTTCTCTTGGGAGCAGCTTTGTGCACAGTTGTCCCTGCTCGTGGACAGTGTTGCTGCTTCTTTCCTGCTTTCACAGTAGTGAGGTACCACAATGTGAGTGCCTCCATGTACAGACCAGGTGCTTCCAATAAATAGTGGCCACGTGAGGAGCTGGCAGATGACATTTGAATCACTCTACTGATGTTGGATGAATTTTATCTGGTAATGTCTTACCAGTAAGCAATTTCTGGAGCTGGAGGTGTTCATGCCATGAGGTGCTGTGTTTTCTCCCTGGACCCTGCAGCCCTCTCTGCCACTCAGTGACTCTTGATCTCTTGGTTTTATGGGCTGTTAATCAGAGCTATAATCAGTCACCTATCTGCAGGTGATAGCAGAGCCAGTTTTTACTTCTTTTCCTCCTTCCCTCCTCCTCCCTAGCTAGCCTTGCTAGTTATTTGAGACTCTTTGTTAAAATAGCTTCATAGTCTTTATGTGAAAACTTCAATGTTGCTGGCTTTCTCGAAGTCCAGTCCTCCTCCTCATTGAGGGATCTTTCAAGATGCCAGCTTTTATTTTTGTGTACAAAATACAGAATTAGAAAGAACTTTAAGTTAATCTGAAGTCATTATTTTAAGCTTCTGTGCATCTATAACTATGATTAAGTACTTCTGTGGGAAATGTAGCTCGTACACCAATACTCTCTGAGACTAGAATAAGCTTTATGTACCTAATATATGCTGAGAAAGTCCATTATGGACTGAAGTTTTTACATAGTAGTATTTTCTTTGTTAACCCTAACAAAATATGTTCAGACGGTTAAACTATTTTCCTGAGCGGAAGAACTAACTTTCTCCTTTTCTTTCCATTTCAGTAGGTTGTAGAATGGAACTTATGGATAAAACAATCAATAGTTACTTTGATGTTTGGCTTGGACCCAGAGGTAAGATTTCTCAAAAGTTAACATATAAATAGAACTGATCTTACTAGAACATAAGAAACATTTTCCTCTAACTTGACATTGACAGGTGACTACTTTCTTTAGGATCTGCAAAGCATCAAAATGTCTGACAGTGCAATAAATAAGAGTCTTTTCAATGCTCCTGATCTTTTGACCTGAAGAGGTCATTCTTCTTACTATCAGTTAAGCTGGTGTTGTTTGTCTTAGTGAGTGACTTACCTCACTCAGATCTTTGCTGCTTATTTTTTTTTTTAACTTAGTAATAGCTTTTATTCTAAAAAAGCCACTTTAATTCGCATTTAATTAAATAAAAATTACTCTTGCCTTCATAACTAGAGCTTCTCAGGAATTTTTCACTAAAACAATCTGTAGTTTCTGGAAAACACTGCTTCGTTGAAACCATTCTTTTTTTTTAGAAGCAATAGTTTTGGTAGGTTTTGCCCAGGGAAAAACTATGCAGATGGAGAACTGCAGTCCTGGTCAGTGTGAGAAAACGAGAGGCTGTGGAGCCAGGACAAGCGGTGGCCTCATGCTGCAAGCTTGGGTAGGATGGTGCAGTTCCACCTGGTTCTGACCAGGGGGATTAAATGACTGCATCTTGCACAGTGTTCAGGGCAGTGCTGCTCAGTGGCATGTGCTTTCTTCTTCTGACGGGTGCAGTAATGCCTTTTCTCTGTCCCACTCAAGATCCAGTGATGGTGCCCCTTCTTCACAGAAGAAAGTCCGCAGGAGGTGGAACAAGCCTCTGATTCTTCTAAGTTTTCTGTTTGCTTTTGTTAGTATCTCATTTAATTAGTATTTCTCTCTCCTCATACTAAGCCTGTTTAAATTAGCCTGGATGTTCTGATATAACATATTACATGTGCTGGCTTATAGTCTCTATTTGCTGTGTGAGAAAAATCATGAACCATACAGGTGGCAAATTCAAACAATTCCCTGGCTTCCTACCCACTTTCCAACCTACAGTTTTAAGGCCTCATTTCTTACATTCAGGATCCATGTATGACTCCTTTAAAATTAAGTCAAGACTGTGAATGCCAGTAGCACTTGAATTGTTCATTTATAGTTTGGTTAACTTGGTTTCAGTACTTTGGGCTGACTTTAGTGAGAGGAGTGAGATACTGTGCTGTTGCTGGGTATGGACAACGCAGTTGTGGTTCAGAAGGATCACAGCAATGTTCCAAGTAGTCCCCTAAAATTCTCAGATTCAGCTTTTCCTGACAAGTCGATGCATTGCCAGCTGGACTGGTTACTCGGGCGGGACTGACTGCTCTGTTTTCCATTGCTCATACAAGGAGTACAAAATTTAATTCTTTCTAATAGCACATACATAAGTCTAACTGTGTTAGTGTTGACTGGAAAATAGTTATCAGGATCATCCACCTGTAACTACAGAGGTATCTACTTCACTCCTAGGTTTGCTGACTCTAGGAAATAAGATGGAAATACCATTGAGAAGAGTTGGTTTGAAAAAATAAAGGGGAGAGATTTATTGAAGCTTTTCTTTAGAATTTTATCTGTGTTATTTAAGTGGGCGACAGTTCTGAATGGTAATGAGTATTTAAAAGTAATAGTGGTAATAATTTAGGAATATTTTTGCCTTAGGAAAAGAATTATTTCTGCTTTCTTAAATATGTAAATAAAATATTGTTCAAAATTAGCAATGTGGCCCTTAATAAAAGGGCTCGCTGCACTTCTTCATCTTTCTTTGGTATTCCAGCTCTGGAAGCATTTTGGATACAGCTATTTTTAAATGTGTTGAATTCTTCTCCTTACAAAATCTAAGTGTTTTGTATGTTTTTGTTTGTTTGTTTCAGACCCCAGGGTAAAAGGATGGCTTCTTCTGGAGAACTATACACCTACTTTTATCTTCTCAGTCTTGTACTTACTAATTGTGTGGCTAGGACCAAAGTACATGCGGAACAAGCAGCCGTTCTCATGCAGGGGTATTCTAGTGATCTACAACCTTGGACTTACACTGCTTTCTCTGTATATGTTTTATGAGGTAAGAGAAAAAGGGTTGGTCAGGCTTATTTTGCAGTGTCTGTTTTAATTACATTGGCTTGTGTTGAAAATAATCTCTGACCACAGTGCTCCTGAATTCAGGAAGCATCTGCAGAAATGGTGCAACCATTTTCAACATCGCTTCTCTGGGGAGAAAACCCTAATTGTAATGTTACCTCTGAGGATGGTGTGAAACAGACCTTGCCTTAAACATCCTTGCTGACCTTGGTTAGCAATGTTTCAAATGCACTTTTGCTCAGTCTGTGCAAGTGAAGTCCTGATCTTTCAGCATGAACTTGGCTACTCCTTAAGTAAGTTCTCCTTGCTCAATATGATTGTGTTGGTGGACTGTACAAAGTACTTTGTAGCAAAACTGTGGCTTTATCTGGAGGGCAAAACGTTTTATTTACTTGTCTTTAATCATGCACACACTCCTTGCATCTATTTCTATAAGCTTGCAATAGGTTCTTTTGCATCCTCTTAGTTTTGCTGAGAAAAAAACTGCTGAAACAATGCTTTTGTGATTCATCTGTTTCTTTGAGCTTAAAATCTAAACATACAAATATATTTTCGACTGAATTGAACTTTCTGTGGACTTACTTGCTTTCATAAAAACCAAAGATTTAGGCAGTGTAAAGTTTTCCACTTCCCAGAGAGCTCTTTAGCTGCTTTTATTCAGAACTGTATGTTTTTGTTCAAATGAAAATGAAGAACTATGGTACTGTAAATAATGACGTGGTCAGAAAATTCCTCTTTTGCTTTAATGTGTAGAATATTCTGGCACACTTTTAACTTTTTTTTTGCATGAGCTTAGAAGGTATATAAGCTGCAATTCTCCTTTAGGTTTGTAGTTAATTCTATACTGTTTTACAAGGTGAGTGTTTAGGATTAAGTGATTTAAATTCAATGTTATTTCTCATCTGTAGTGAATTGTCTACTCAAAAATTACTGGGTTGGGTTATTAAGAAATTTGATTCTTATTTGTTCAGTTGGGAGCAGTTTTGGATTCAGCAGGTACTTGGAACTACTTGTGTTCTTAATGTGCTTACATTTCTAACCTCCTTGTCAGGATATTATAATCCAGAAAAAAATGTGTGTTGACCAGTTTAATTACTCTAAATGTAGTGTTGATGTTGACTTCAATGTCCATCTGCATTATTTTATGCAGATAGTATTTACAGTTATATAGTAATCTGTTGTCTTTACCTCCAATTATGCTATTGAGAGTTTACAAGTGCAGACTTTTTTTCAGTTGTATCAAGTGTGGATAAAACTCTCAGGATAGCCCATCTCTTCCTTGAATACTTGGAATAATACTCATAGTTTCTAAATTACTGTAACGTTCTGCTGTGTTACAAAACCTGCTGGTAAATTTAAACGAGAGAAAATACCTGAACTGTTGATCCTGTAAATGCCTTTTTCTTGCTAATAATAAATTAGTTACCAAGGGAGGACTGTTCATTATATGCTGAAGAAGTCCTCATACTTGTAACCAGATAAATAGCTTTTATATTGTGGAGCAATGACTCAGCTAAAATACAGTGAATATTAAGACCCCTCCTTCCTATATAATGAAATGCTTTACGTGAAAATGAGTGTTGCTCTTAATCTAATATTATCCATATGGAACTGTTCATTAATATTGTAAATATACCTTCTCCTTGTAAATGGACATACATGAAGCTAGAGCATTATGAAGATCATTAAACACATGATAGTGGCAATGAAATGTGGTTGGCAGCACTCACAAGCTGGAAGTGAGGGCAAGTGATGCTCTGCAACGAGGGACTGATCCCATAAAAATGCTGCAGAGCAGAGAGCCATGCTGACATAACACCACAGTGCTTGATGTTTGCAGGGAGACAACCAAAGGCCATAGGGAAAAAATGGGTTCTTGCACCTCCAGGTATGTTCTCTGTCTGAAGTACCTGCACAGTTACCCCTGTTGGGTGAACAGCATGTGATACCTTTGGTTGTATCTCATCAGTCTTGGAAATTTTCCTTTGAAGGATTAGCCATATATCAGTAGCAATTTATAGTATACTGACTTGCTTTTAAGACAGAGTGGTGAGGAACAGCATTCAGAAAACTTGTGTAACTCCCTGTTCTCCTCCTTGTTGGCATTTTGAGTTTCAGTTGAATTAAAATTTTTCAGTCCTGCTGTGAGGAAAACCATAAAAGGTCACCATATATGAATCTGTTTAATAGTGTGTCTGAAAAGAAGTTGCTTTAATAGCTTGTGTACAATACACCTGAAACGCTACTTTGAAGTTCTTACTGAGTTATATAGTTTTGGTGATTCAGGTCATGATTCATAGCATTGCAGCTCAGGTTGCATATTATGTGACCAAAACAAGATGTAATGTGAGGCATCCTTCCAACTGGGATGAAAAGGATGACCTACTTGGTTTTCTGACCTTTATGTCTGAATGATTGTAAGCAATACCATGGGGGAATCTAGGTATTGTGTACTTTGGTCTAAAATAACTAGAAATCTTAGACCTCTTATGTGGTATTCCTAATAGTTTCTCTCTGTGCTTGTTATACTTTTTGTATTGGGATATTTAATGACTTGGCTGGGTTTTGGTACTCGCTGAGAAGTGGACTGCTCTTGTCCCAGACAGTATAACAGGTAAGGCAGATCTAGGGGAGCTGGAGAGGTTTCTCCAGGCTAATTTGTCACATACTTGAGGAGGACAGGATGTTCTTTAGGGACAAACAATGTTTTATTCTGTAAAAATCTACAGTGCTTGGACTTTAAGGAGAAATAACACGTCTCAGGCAGGGCATCGAGGGGTGTATTCCTGCGAGGTGGAGTAGGTGCCTAGCAGGGACTGGCACAGGGGGGTTATAGGATATGGGCTGATCACCTGCTGGCTGGCACGGCCGGCCGTGTCTGGAGGAGCTGCAGGAGCAGCTGGAACAGCAGAGGCAGCACTGCTTCCCCTGTGCTGCTGCTCTGTGGGGATCACAAGGCATCTTGCAACGCTGTGGGTAGGGCCCGTGCCTCTGCTTGAGTCTCAGCTGGGTAATCTAGCAAAGAGGGGAGAGTGCCAGGTACCCGGTCACACGGCACACAGACCTACATTATTTTGGGAGAGTTTGTTAGCAAAACTGGCCCAGTGATCTGGGCCACCTGGGCTTGCATTAAAGAGCTGGTCAATGATGAAGGCTCACTTTCTTAAGTGATCTCCTTGCTGTCTTTTTTCTTCATCTGAAAAATTAATTCCCTACTGAATCTGCTTGAGAAAAGTCTTAGATTTTCCTGGTGAGATGTTGCATATGCTGTAGGAAAAGTCGTAGGAAGCAGGGGGACTCTGTGTAGAGGTGCTGTGTCATGTGACCCACGGGTGGCAGCTGGGCTGCTGTTCCTCTCCGGTTTCTTTCTACACTCTCTTAGAGCCCTTATCTGCCCTGGGATGACTACATTCATGTAAAGATAAAGGTCCATATCTATGCAGGCATTTGCTTGCTTTGATCAGACCTGAACTTCTGTTTCTCTTCATTCTAATCTAGCTCTGGTTTGAACCTTGTAAACCCATCATGCCTTGACAGCATGATGCAGTGCTAGGTCCCTTATCTGCCCCTCTACAGTGAGTCTCAGACTTTAGTTTTATCACGAGAAAAAAACAAAATCCTCCCCAATAACACCTCCCCTCCACCCAGTCAGACTAGTGTTAGTGTCCTGGCTTATTTTGGTAGAAGAGTTGATAAAAAAGCATGTGCCACAGCATTTTAAAGAATTCAGCAACAGAATTACAAAATGAAAGCAGTAGGAAAAAAGCAAACTTCATTGTAGGGGAAGAAAGTGTGGGTTGTTTCAGCACAAATGCAATCTTCAGCTGCAGGTTTTTCCCCTGAGCTGAAGGACTTAACATTGAGTTTGAGCACCATTTTAATTGGCTTATGAAGGAACTGTCTTTTTGTGCTTTTAGAAACCACATGCAGTGGCTTACTCAAGTGCAAATGGTTATAACTGGCCTTTTCTGGACATGTTAATTTCTTGAGAGAAGATTTGCCTGTGGTTGTTCATCAGCAGTACCATCAGCAGTACCATCAGCAGGCCTGGGCTCCTGCCAGCCTGAAGACTTCTGGAGAAAGCAGGCAAGGAAGGAAAGGTTGTCTCAAGGCTATGTTGACAGAGGAGGCACCATTCCGTTTCTGGGCAGGCTTCAGACCTACTGTACAGTGGTGTAAGGAGGTCTTGGAAGCGCTGGCCATCCAGGGAGCAGACCACAACAAGTGTGAGCAAGGACTTAAATGAACTGCTGGAAATTTCTGTCCCACCCTTATCGCTTTTCTGGTGGTGGGGAAGCAGCTCCCTGGGGCTGTACACCCATGCATAATGGAGCCATTTGTGGTCATGTTTCATGTTCTTGGTTTTGTTTTCTGAAGCCTTCCAGCATGTGATGAAAGCATTGTGGGTGCAAGAAATAGTGGTGCCAGGCAAAGGAGCAGCTGGCTAAACAGGGAAAAAGATTATTTACATGTTGTATGTTACACTGAGTAAGGTTTGTGGGCAGCTGTAGCAGCTTTTCACCAATTAGTTCCTTCTGGAAAGTGGGGAATGAAATTATTTTTGTAATTATACAAGCTATTTATATGGTAAAAGATGCTGACATTTTCTACAAATGTTGCTTTGCTTAAGTCATTTGTGGCTGTGAGAGTATTACAGTTCCTAACATACAATAATGCGTTCTTTTGTAAACGGGAGTACTAAGGTTGAGCTGAAGCCACTGCTCATAGCCACACTGATGCCATTGTCCTTTAGAGAGGTGGGATCCATGGAGATCCCACCTTTGGTTACACTTCAGGTGGTGAACCTGTACCGCTTGCAGGAAAAGGCTCTATGGATTCACTGTGCCAGCCTTTACTGGGAAGAAGTTTATGGATTGCAGCATTAATGATGGATGTTGTTTGGATTAATTACAATATAAGCAATGTGATTATCCTTCTATTCCTTACACTTCCTTCAACTATGAGAACTGTATGAAAACATCTGTAAGCTCTTAGCATGATCACAGCACAATGTGGTCTTCTGTCTGAGGGACTGACAGGCACTTGCAGGGCCATGCAGTCTTTCCCTCAGTGGCCTGTAAGTGGCTTGGTGCAAAGCTTGCTCTGGGGCACAGCTGGTCTTTTAGCAAGGTACCACTTCTAAACTGGTGTCCTCTGCACAGCCCAGCCGCCAGGAGAAGAGTCCTTCCATGGCTGCCTTCCCTTTGTTGCTCAGGTAGGGAAAGTGCCTGGGTCTGCTGCTGATATGCACGGCTACCCTGCCCTTGCTGTGGCAGGGTGCTATTGATTTATCTCTAATACAAGAGATACTTCCAGGTCTGTGTATTATGATATAACTAGATGTACATTTTTTCCCCTAAATTGCTGCAGTAATTCTATCTCAGAAGGTCAAAAATAATGACCTAGGCTGACTGAGTATTTTAAAAGCTAATTTAGGGGGAAAATGAGGCATGAAAGAAATAACATTGGGGAAAGGTAGGTCATTTAAGTGATTATCTTTATTGAACCTTTTAAAATAAGCTTCCTGTTCACAGTTCTGAGCAGCATTTAGTCATTCCAGTTATTGTAGTTCTTTAATCAAGTGATCTTTTAAAACTACTTTCAGTACAAGGAGTTTCTACTGTGGCTTTGCAAAGCCATTTTTTATTCTGCAGACAGATAAGGCCAACTTGCTTCTGCCTTTCAGATGTTTTTTGAGATACCTAACAGTTTTGTTTTTTTACTTGGGAGTTGCCTAAAGTAGTTGCTCCTCTCCTCATGCTATTCCCAAGAGGAAGAACATCTTTATAAACAACGTCCAATGATCCCTTCCGTTGAGATATTAAAGGGGATCTTGTTCATGTCCTTGCACATGCTCCCTCCTCCCATTCTTCCTTCAACCTGTCCTACCATCTCCTACCACCTGTGAAAGGCTGAGAACATCCAGCACGGATCTTGTTCCTCTAGAGATCTGGGCCAGCCCCTCCACAGCAAACACCATGTCATGACTAATTGTTGGTCATTACTCTTAATAGTGATTCCGTTATGTTTGAGTTGTTGTTTGTTTTGCCAGGAAGTCAGGCAGGCAGTGGCATATCCTGCAGAGGAAGTCACTTATGTGGGGAAGGATGTAATGTGCTTGGGATGAGCAAATTGCTTAAAAAGGTCTTGAAGAATGGCAATGCAGTGAAGTATCTGTTGTTAGCTGTTAAGAAGAGCAAAGCTGAAAATATGCTTCATCACGTGGTTGAAAATATTGCAGTCACATCTCTTGAGTATAAAATTTCTTAAAGATGTCTTTCCAAAAGTAATCAGAAGAAAAATGTATTTACTGAACTTTGGTTACTTACTTTCTCTAACAATGAGATCATCAGCAAAGAAGGAGATTTCTTGAGAATCTATGTGGAATATGACTGAAAATGCTCACACTGTGTGGGTTAAGTGGGGATAAAATGGGGATAAATGTGGGGATAAAATGTTGCCTCCTATTTTTATTCTGGTATACCCCAATTGGGAGAATTTATTAATTCACCCTTCACTATGATTTGATCACTGCTTGGAACTTGAATTCAGCCTAATGCCACCCTCAGGTGCCCAGGATTCTCTTGACACCAGATGTCTGGGCAGAGACACTGTGGTGTCATGCAGGTGCCATGGAGTTCAGCCTTCTTCCCAAGTAACACCTTATTTTTTTTATTTGCTCAGCTGGTGACGGGAGTATGGGAAGGAGGATACAATTTCTTCTGTCAGGATACACACAGTGGAGGAGAGGCTGATATGAAGGTACCATAATCAAGACTTAGAGCTGGTAATGTTTCAAATTGTCCACTTGAGTGTAAGTGGAGAGCAGAACAGTATTGATTATGCACATTTTGCTTAAACTATAAACTTTTTTCTCCTTTTGCAGTACAATGGACAATGCACTGTCAGACATAATAGTTAATCTATGATATATTAATGATTGGTATTTTTGTGAGTAATTATGTGCAAATTTTCAAGTGTCCCCAAATCAGAAAATGAGGACCTGGTCTTCAGACTGTATCCAGCCACTCTGTGTTGAGACTACCCTTCTCTCTCTGAGATGTGGTGATGATTTCTTCTAGTCACAATTCTGACCTGTCCTTTACACAGAGCACTGCAGCACCAGCTCTGCTTAAGTATTTTCTTATTTCTCCCCGGACAACCCAGGTGCACGGCAGTACCCTCATGAAGCAGTCTTTGTCATCTTGTTTTCAGCTGTAGCTGTAGATTTGTACCTCAATCTCCTATGGAGAAGCCTGAGGCAGAAGTATTGCAGAAGATCACAGTAGTGTCTTCAATTCAAGTAGTGCAGGACAGAATCTGGATTTTAATTACTTAGATAACATAAGAGTTGAAAGCCCCCAAAATGTGCTTCTAAAACTTGTTTCCTCCTTTCCAGATCATACGTGTCCTCTGGTGGTACTATTTCTCCAAACTCATTGAGTTCATGGATACCTTCTTTTTCATTTTGAGGAAAAATAATCATCAGATCACTGTTCTGCATGTCTACCACCATGCAACAATGCTGAACATCTGGTGGTTTGTTATGAACTGGGTGCCTTGTGGTCACTGTAAGTATTGGGTTATGGTGGGGGAACATCTGCAACAGGGGCTTTGTTTTGGTGGTCTTTTGGTCAAACCAAACATCTCTGGTACCTTCAGCTGCAGGATTTGTTCTATATCATATTAAGCTGCTTTGCTGAATTACAGCTATTGTAGATGGTTGCAGGAATTAAACTGCCAGCACAGCCTCTAGGAAAGGAGTGTCTACGTAGTTTGAAGAATTTCATCAGGTGCATTAGCCCAGGTCAGATACCCATCAACCTTGGTTTCTCTGTTTTTGCTGTAGTTACAGACCTTCTGATGATACAATACTCTTTTTCAAGTCAAATCGGAAGCTTGTTTTGATGCCTAGAAAGGCTGACCTGGAACAGAGACTAGACAGAGCAAAAGGAATAAAATAGGTATTTATTGAAAGGCCCCAAAAGGATACACCCTGGGCAGTGCAAGAGCCTGGCTGGGGCTGCACCCAGGTGGAATCCAAGATGGATCCTGGTCATGAGTTTTTACACCAGTTTTTACACCTATAAGTTTAGGTTCATTTACATATTGGGGTTAATTGTCCAACCACAGCTTCAGGTTATGAAGTCTCAAGCCCCTGGCTTACCCCCTTCCCTTTGCCATTGTTTATGCTTTTTGGGTAACAGTTTCAGCTGTAAAACAGCTAAACGTGACTCTTGTCCTTGTATCTGTAAAGTTCGCTTGAGATACGACTTTCTTAATTTAATCTCATTATACCACTGGCCATAACAAATGATTTCAATTAAAATCTTGTCCCCTGAGCACTAATGAACATGAGCGAATGAATCTTAAGTGGAAGATTTCCATGTCTCTCTTGTCTAAATCCTGCTAACCTTTGACAGTCTGGCTTAAATTCTTTACTTCATTGCACTTAGCTGGAATTTAGTTTCCTAGCTGCGTTAGCATGGCTTAGCTGAGGTTAGGATGTTCAGCTTATCGATACTGGCTTTGTTGAACACTCCATTCAAAAGAAACCTTTTCAAACCAGATGGATGTGAGCTACTGGCAGTGCAGACCAAGAGGCTGCATTCCTCAGAAGTCTGCTCTCTGAGCCAAACAGCATAGAAACTTGTATTTATTTTGTGTTGTCAGCACAACGGTGAGTAATACTGAATTTACAAAAAGTCTGCATCTGGAAACACATTCCTCTCCAAGGAAGTCAATCCTTGTTCATACAGCAGTCAAAACTGCATATACTTAGAATCTATCTTGTGTTCATGTGGTCTTGAAAACATTTCTGTGCTATTTCTAGTCGTGTGTTTTTCTTCTTCCAAGCTTTATGTTCTGTTGTGTCATCACAGTTCTATGCAGTTCGGTGTTAAGCTAGAAGTTTCTTTAATGACTAAAGGTGCTGTAAACAAGGACAAATAAAATGGCTAACTTGCAGTTTCTGAAGGTATCTGAAGCTTTTGGTTATAAATGACAAAATTGGCTCCTGCCTGGAAGGAAGTGAAATCAACATAAAAGTAGATGGGTGAAGCTACTGATTGTTTGGTATGTGAGCACTCCTCCTTTTTTATCAGTTTCCTCAGTTCCCTTGAGAAACCATAATGTAGATGTGAAAAAGAGTAACTTGAGGAAACAAAACCAGAAGGCTGGTGTAAAGCACAAAGCTGCAAAGCAGCTCAGCTACTCCTTTGGGTAGGCAGAATAAAAAACAGGGTTAAAAAAGAACCCTCTTGCTTTTCTTCTAAGAGAAATCATATTTTAAATAGTAACATTTTGAACTTGTTATTTTTGTAGGTTCCATGAAACAGCATGTTCCTTCCTGGTAATGCAGTGTACTTTCTTTTTCCCTTGCCCTTTTTTTAGCTTACTTTGGTGCCACACTGAACAGCTTTATCCATGTCCTCATGTACTCCTATTACGGATTGTCCGCTGTTCCAGCAATGCGTCCTTATCTGTGGTGGAAGAAGTACATCACTCAGGGGCAGCTGGTGAGTGATTTGCTCTTCAGTGCTTCAGCAGGCTCTTGTATTCATGATGAGGTCCTCTTGTCTTTACCGAGTCCGGAAATTTTGGCAGGGGATAGAAGAAGAGAGAATGAGAGCTAGTACCTTCTACATCTTGTAGTGCCTACATCACCTCAGAAATCCAGCTTCTGCTCGTCTGTTTGCTCTGTTTTCAGGACAGTGGGGAGCTGGGGACCGGGGCTGTACATAAATCAGTGCTGAGGTCTGTGGGATCTCCCCCCACCACGTTGTGTGGCTAGGTGCACTTGGGAGTCACAGTGCTGGGGTTTCTGGGACTCAGTAGCTGGAAAGGAGGCTTTTCTTCCAAGCCCTCTTGAGCTAGCCTACTCTTCCCTGTGCTTGGTTGGTCAGGCTGGGACAGACCAGAAACCAAGTGCAATGCTGTCCACAGCTAACAAGAGCCATTCTAGTCCTGTGGGACAATGCCTTTTCTGTCCTACTTTTGCATGCAGTTGCAAATAGTTTATTAAAAACTATTCAGTATTTCTGCTCTCTTTCTGCACTTTAAATGGGCAGATTTTTTCTCTTGTAATTCTGTGTTGGACTCCTTGTATCCATTTGCATTGTTTCGTGTGTGTGCAGTGATGAAGCCTAACCACTCTGTGCTGGAGGTGGTAAGAGCAGTGAAATTAAGTAATATAGCACATGCTGTAGTGATACTGCATGAGAACCAGGTTTCAATGTGTACAACATGTCAGAACACCACAAGGAAATGTGCATGAGTGTTCTCTCTTCCCCATTTTGTAGGAAGGAAACTGAAACCTAGAGATAAATTATTTTGTTCTACTCTTCCCCCCCGCCCCCACCTTCTCAGAGCTGTGAATAGTTT